>VMDR010014226.1:0-23821 GCA_007922815.1 Macrotus californicus | reverse complement strand
CAAGTATTTAGCAGCAAGTAGGTTTTGGAGCACTAGAGTGGATCATAGTAATGCAAAGTGCAATTTGATCTAAATATGACATTAAATATGACCTTATTTTCCATAGAAGTTTTAAAAGACTTGTGTGTGGTTTAACACCAGAATCTCCATTGCTGAAAATAATTTCAAATCAGAGAAAAGTGAGGGTTCGTTTGACTGTGCATCTAACTCCAAAAGGAAATGAGCTATTGCTGGTGATCCCCTGCCTGGCTACACTCAAGACCAGAGGTTGGTAAATTACAACCATGAGTCAAATTCTTGCCTCCTGCCATCTGTTCTTTGTTTTGTTTTTTGTTTCCCTGCTTCTTAATTCATATTTTAAATCTATGTTTATTGTATTAAATATGCATAACAGAAAACTCACCATTTAACCTTCCTCAGTGCACTGTTCAGTAGCATTAGGTACATTCACATTGTTGTGTAAACATCATCGGTAGCGACCTCCAGAACTTTTCATCATCTCGGGTCGAAACTCATTAAACAGTACCTCCATATTTCCCTCTCCTCCAACCCCTGGTAACCACAATCCTACTTTCTCCATGAATTTGACTACTTCAGGGACCGCATGTAAGTGGAATCATAGAGTATTTGTCCTTTGGTGTCTGGCTTATTTCACTTAGCATGAAGCCCTCAAGGTTCTTCCATCCTATAACATATGTCAAAATGTCATTCTTTTTCCAAGGCTGAATAATATCCAATTGTATGTATGGACCACATTTTGCTTGTCTATTCATTTATTGATGGACACTTGTGTTGCTTCTACTTTTTGGCTGGTGTGAAGATTGCTGCTATGAATGATGGTGTACAGGTATCTATCCGAGTCCCTACTTTTGATTCTTTAGGGTATATATCTAGGAAGAAAATTCTAGATCACGTGGTAATTCAATAGGGGTTTTTTTAGGAATCTACTGCCTGTTTTACAAATAAAGTTTTATTGAAACACAGCCATGCTCCTTTGTGTTGCCTAAGTTTACTTTCATGCTACAGTAGAAGAGTTTGGTGGTTGGAACAGAGAGAACCTGACCCACAAAGTTCTGAAATACTTACTATTTGGCCCTTACAGGAAAAAAATTAAACCCCTGCACTACATCCCTTTAAGACACTTATAAAAATACAGATGCCTGAGTACCCTCAAACACATTGAATCAGAATCACCAAGGGAGGGAACTGCAAAGCTTTATTTTATATATCTTTCAATATGATTCCAACTCATCATCTAAGCCATCATTAGGGGTCTCCTGAACTAAAAGACCTCCAGAAACTGGTATAAGTATATCCAATTTCCCCAAACATCAGTAACTACAGCATTCAATTAACTTCATCATTTAACAAACTCCTGATGCACATCCAACTCTTGAAAGCATGTACACTGAGGGTTCCGCAGAAACTAGGCTTGGTTAGAAACTATCTGGAAGTAGAACAGCCTCAGAATTGAAGGGAGCCTGGCTTTGGAGAGATGTATTATGACACTATACAGGAGGAAGTATTTTAGAGGCCTGCCTTTATTGATCCATGTAATCAGTGAGCAGAATTTCTCTGTCTCAGTAGTCTGCCATGTCCCTTTAACTCAGCATCTCCAAACCTCTGACCTATTGACAGCTTCTCTGCTTCTCAGCGTGCATTGTTTTGTTCTGCTCTGCACTTTCTGAGTCTGCCCATCGATTTCACTCTCCCTCTATGTGCTGGGGACCTTGCATCTTTCAGACCATGTTAACATTGTGTGTGTTCAATTTTGAGAACGTAAGAGTGAAGTCTATCCACTCTTTTGTCCCCTTTCAGATGTGGTTTCTTAACTCTCTACATGAGTCCATAGAAAACATTTGCACTATTTGTGGCCCTGTGAGTCAAATCACACTCAACCTAAAGATCATAGAACTAGCATACACCATATCCCATTAAAGCAAATCTAAATTAATTACAATCTCCTTGAACTGTAAATAAAGTATTCTAGCCCATTCAAAGCCACTCTTACTTCAGACTATCTTTGTTACGAATTAATAGTACAACCAAAGAATTTGGATATTCCTTACATATCATTAACAAATGGATTGCAGCTATAATTGATTAGGGCTAAGATCTTGGCAGCAGCATAGAACCAAAACTATTAACATTATTAAAAAAGTGTATTTTACTATGTATTCAGTCAACCCAACAAGTCCTCAACACAGTTCCTATTAGGCACCAAGGACACAGAAATGAGCAAAGCATAGTCCACCCTCAGCCTTTTAGAAATTTCTGAACAATCTGAATGTTAGAATTTTTGATGACACTGTAAATGAGTGAAGTTCATCCACTGTGCATTTGGGCATCCTTTATAATGATGCAGGTGTTTGAGTAGAACTATGAACTTCCCTGACTGTGATTCTTATATCATCCAGTGGGGAAGTTCTCACACATTCCCAGAAAGCAAGCCATCCTTCTTGATTTTGGCTTGGTGTTGTACTCTGCCAATTACCTGTTACTGCCAGTTGTTCTCACTCTGCACTGATTTATATCAGCTCAACCTTACCCATCAGACAGCATTAAACAGCACGGATGCACAATGGCGCAAATATACCCTGTTTAAAAGTTATTGGCACAGTTGTAAAAGGTTTGAGTGTTTTACAGGAAACAAAGTCAATATGTAACCTATTTTTCTTTCATGACTGAGGTTCATTTTCTTGAACTTTAGTTATTATTCCAAAACCCTCAAAACTTCCCTAGTACTGAGGACAGTTTCCAAAGATCCTGATTTCTAACACTTTTCGTAGGTTAGGTGCTATCTGTCTTTCTTTTCAGGCAAGTGATATAACGGCAAGGCCGTGGGCTTTGAGGTCAACAGACATGGTTCCATACCAAGTTCATCACTAATTAGCTGCACATTCTTGAGCAACTTTATTAAATTCTTTGAGCCTTTCTCTCCTCACATGTAAAGTGTGGATATTAACATTTCCTTTGACAGTTTGTTTAAGAATTAAAGATTTGAATTTAAAGTTTAAACTACAGGGCTATAAATAAACATGTCCTCAATAAAAATCAACTATTAATATTTCTTTTTATTATTAGTCTTGCTCAAACTATTGCATTAGTCTCCTTTCTAACCTCTCCACTTATAACCTGCTCCCTGCTGAAGTTGATCCTCTGTCAAACTATTATTAACACTGCTACAATTAAGGATTTTCTAGAATATAGTCCTGCTTCATTTCTTCCCTTGCCAAAGTCATTCAATGGCTTACTAACACTGCATCCCAAATGTATCTCCACTTGCGGTTCCTTGCAAAGGACTGTATTAGCTTCCTATTGTTGCCAGAACAAATTACCAAGAACTGGGTAACATAAAAGAGCATAAATTTATTATTGCACAGTTCTGGACATCAGAATTCTAAACTCAAGGTATTGGCAAGGCTGTATTTCTTCTGGTGGCTCTAGAGGAAAGTCAGTTACCTTGCCATTTTGAGCTTCTAGAGATCACCTCCATTCCTTGGTTTCTGAACACTTCTCCATCTTCAAAGCCAATGGTATAGAAGTTTCATATTTCTGACTATCCTCCTTTATTTCTCCCTCTTCCACTCTGAAGGACCCTTGTGGTTACATTGGGCTCATCTGTACAATCTGTGGTAATCTTCTTATCTTAAAGTGATTAATAAACGTAACTTCATCTGAACTTCAATTTCCCTTTGCCATGTAACATAATATATTCACAGGCTCCAGAGATTACAGTATGGACATTTTACAGGGTAGGGGAAAGACATTATTCAGCCTCCCAGGACTGTTTTACCTTGCTGTGCCTTCACACATGCTGTTCCAGTGCTTTTCCTTTGCTTCTTCATCTGAGTCAATCTCCTTTCATTTGAGACTCAAGTATCAACTCATTCAATAAGCTTTTATATGCCTTAGCCTTATCTAAATTATATTTCTCTCCTCTATGCTTATCTAATATTCTATGCATTATTGGATAATATTTCTACTATTGAAATTATAATAATGAATTTATTTATATCAGACACCAGAAAAAAAATTCTGTATGGCCAGGGCCTGGGTCATTGTTTCTGAATACCAGCTAATAGTAGAGTGTACGCCAAAAAAAAGTGCACATCAAATCTGTGACCACAGGGAATTTGTATAAAATATAAACAAAAGTCCCTGTAGTTCTTAGCACTAGTTTAACCTTGGAAATCACCTGGAGAAATTTTAAAAGCATTGATGACTCCAACCCAGCGCCAGAGATTCTGATGTAATTCTGAAGTATGGCCTAGGCATTGAAATTTGTAAAGCTTCCTGGAGATTCTGATGTGCAGCCACAGCTGAGAAACACTGGTTTAGACCTAGTGCTCAAAGATTTCCTATGGTAATGCCCAGAGCAATGTCCCACATTTTAAGGTTAACAATATTTGAATAATAATACACCAGTATTGGTTATTGATCAGATATATCATGGCTACTGGCAAATGGTCATATTCATTGGTATACCATTTAAAAATAAGAAACACTGAGTTTGAGCCCACATTCCCTTTTCTGATAAGTTCTATGCATTCTCTGAAAGAAAGCAAAAGCAAATTTTTACGTGTTCTTATTAAGTGGCTTTGTGCTATGCAGTAAAAATCATCTTAGCCTCCGAGGAGCTAGTTCTTCTTGTTGTTGCATGACTGGCTCATTAAACTTCAGTGTTTGGGCATGAGTTTCTTTTCTCTGGGGCTTAGCCTAGGAGAACACTGGAACTCATTGACTAGAAAGGCAAGTTCCTGCCTGTGGAAGCTCTTTGAGGATGTACAAGGGCAACGCCTAATTCATGAGGCCTCCAGAGCCCAGATTTTTGCCAAATCATCTATTTTTGGCTCATCTGTCTGTTACCAAACTAAAAGCATCAATAACAATATCTTCAGGCAAAAATATTAAATAAAGCTCAAAATGTTTGAATGTACTATGTTTTGCTGAAAGGAAGTTGTCATATGCAATGTAATATTCATCAATGAACATTTAATAATGTTTCCTTTCCCTCCAAACCCCAAATGTTAGTGCATCAGGTTACAAACATAGGGAAAAAAACACATTTTTCGAAGTTCACAATTGCTTTTGCACACTTAAAGGTTTAGAGCAAGTTTAACAGCATAGTACTTCAGGTATGATTTATAATATTTGCCAAAATACTTTTTTTTGCCTTCTTTCCTTCTTATATTAAAAATAAAGTAACTCGAAGTCACTGAAAAAGTTTTAGGATCCAAATGTATTTTTCCAATTATAAACAGTTATATATCAAATTGCTTAAAATAGAATATCTATTCCCTTGTATTAGTTATCTATTGCTGGGTAACAAATTTCCACAAACTTAGCTGAAAACAATACATATTTATTATCTCAGTTTCCTCAGATCAGGAGTCCAGGCACATCACAGCAGGCTGCTCTGCGCTGGGCCTCCCAAAGTTGTAATCAAGGTGTCAGCTGGAACTGTGGTCTCCTCTGAAGCCTCAGCTAAGGAATAATCCACTTCCAAGTTCACTGAAGCTGTTGGCGGAATCCATTTCCTTTTTACCAGTTGTCAACTGGAAGTCAGTCTCAGCTCCTAAAAGCTGTCCCCAGATTCTGGCTACATGGACCATGCAATATGGCTGATTACTTCTTCAAATCCACCCAGGGAGAGTCTATAGAGCAAGACTACTAGCAAAACAGATTCTTTCGTAAATATAACATAATCCTAGGAATGACAACTATTACCTTTGCCATATTCTTTTTTTTTTAGTTTATAAAATTTATAATTTTATTTTTTATTTGATCATTGTTGTATTTTTTCCTTTTTTTCCCATTACCATTTAGGCCCCTTATCCCCCCTTCCCCCCAGCAATCACCAAACTATTCTCCATGTCCACACATTCTTTTGCCATATGCTATTGATTAGAAACAAGTCACAGCTTTCGCTCACTGAAGGGGAATTTAAGTAAGGACATAAACATCAGTAGACAGAGATAATTAGGGGTCATCCTATAGCCTGTACGCTCCCTTCCTTTTGCCACAGCATAATCTGTGGTGTATGATGTGGAAACTAAGCTGACTCATTCCATCTATCCAAGATAATGACTTCAAGTGGAGCTTCTTGGGCCATGGTCTCTTGAGACTGGGAACAAGGAGGTCTAAGTAGAAGAGAGATTTAGAGGTCTGTTTGCCCTTTGCTTACAAAGGTAAGTACATACATTAGAAATATCTGCATATGTATAAGTCAACTAGTCCTACACAGTCCCAATCTAGGTGGGATACTTTCAGGGCTATTCATTTTTCAAGACTTCAGTAAAATAATTTGCAGAGGATTCAAAATTACTAATGAACTCAAAAGACTTCCTGGTACAATTAAGCCTTGACATAAGGTAGAGCTCCTATTTAAGTTAAATGTCCTCAAAAAGTCCAGGTATTCTGTGAATGAGTGCACATTGAATAAAAATGAATAAAATTCTATATTATGGTCCCATGGAGAATGAGTGACTTGCCTACAATAGCATAGAGTTTGATGTACACAAGTTATTCAGCAGGAACTTTGTCTTTTGTCACAGTCAGCTGTTTCCCTCCTCAATTTCATATATCTATATATCCATGCACCACTTAAGGATGAGAATATGTTCTGAGAAATGTATCATTAGGCAATTTCATCATTGTGCAAACATCATAGACTGCAATTACACAAATTTAAATGGTATAGCCTAAAACACTCCTAGACTATACTGTGTAGCCTATTGCTCCAAGGCTAGAAGCTTATACAGCATATTACTGCACAAAACACAGAGAAAATAATGCCATTAACAGACATGGTAAACACAAGAGGTATGCAGTTGCTGCCAGCAAAACACAGCATACTGTTTTACAGAAAACTTTTTTTAATAAGTAGAAAGAGTACACTCTAAAATAACAATAAAAAGTATGGTATAATAAATGTTTAAATCAGTAACATAGTCCTTTACTACCATTACCAAGAATGATGGGCTCTGCATAATTGTATGTGTTGTACTTTTGTGTGACTGGCAGCGTAGCTGGCTGGCTTATACCAGCATCACCACAACCCTGTGAATAATGAATTGTGCCATGGCATGGCCAGTGTCACTAGGAAAGAGGAATCCTTCAGCTCCATTATAATCATATGGGACCACTGTATATGCAGATTGTCACTAACTGAAAAATTGTTCACCAAAATGTCACTATGCAACACGTGACTGTGTATCCCATTTGATCTTAAAAAGAAACATGCAGCCACAGTTGAGAAATGGGGAAACTGAACTTGATTAAAGTGGAGTAATTTTCTAATAGCTACAAACTGAATATGATGAACCTTAAATACAGAACTAGATTTTTCAGATTTTAAACATTGACATAAGGTAGTGATTTCTCCATTACACCAATCCAATTTCCCATCTCTATGAAAACCTCAATAGTGATTCAAACCGAGAAGAAGTACAACAAACTACAAAAAATTGTCTCCCCAAACATTCATAGAAGTTCTGTTAGACAATATAATCACTGCCATTTTTTGAGCTTTTTCCTGCCATAGTGAAAGAGGGCTTTGGGTATCTACCAGCCCATGGATATTATAGGTATCACATTGATGCAGTCCCTTACTTATTTGACACCAGTAACCGCTTCACAAAGAATGTGACCCAGCACAATACGCCAACACAAATACCTAGAGAATTTCGCTGGTCAATTGCATACCCAGGAAGAGGAAGTAAGGAGGAAATACCTATTTGTCTACTCTTCCATTAGCCAGCTCCTTTAGGGATATTAGTATTCTTATTATGGACTGGATATTCATGTGCCCTCAAAGTTTATATATTAAAACCCTAGCCCCCAATGTGATGGGATTAGGAAGTGGGGTCTTTGGGAAGTAATTAGGTTTAGATGAAGTCATGAGGTTGGATCCTCATGATGATGTTAACGCCCTTATAAGATCTTTATAAGAAGAGATCAAAGATATTTCTCTCCTTCTCCCTCTCCCTCTCCTCTCTGTCTCTTTCTCTCTCTCTCTGATGCAGCAAGAACCCTTACCAAAACCTGACCATGCTAGTAGCATCCTGGTTGTGGACATTTCAGCCTCCAGAACTATAAGAAATAAATGACTTATTTAAGCCACCCAATCTATGGCATTTTGTTATAGCAGCCCAAGCTAAGACAATCTCTTTTCCAAATAACATTTCTGAGAAGTAGGTGATTTTCCTCCCTTTAACAGTGAGAAAATTAAAGGCTAGAAGAGTGAAAGAAATTTTCTAAATAATGAGCTACAGAGATGAATTTCAACCCAAGTCTTTGTGACACGAAGGCTTGTGTACATTCTACCGTGCCAGGCTGTCTCCTTCCTGTGTGACTACTGGCAAATCACTTGCCTGCCATGGATCTCTAGTTAGATAATCCCTTAGCTCCCTTCCCTTGAAATGTTGGCTCCATAATTCTGACTCCCAATAACTAGTTAAAAGGGTCATAGTAGTAGATTTTCTTAGCTTTGATCTCATAGGTATTTACAATCACTCATTCCAGCCTCCTGAGTCTTCCCCCTGCTACCACCTCCTCACCCAGGAACCACACCAGCAGCCAGCCCAGGCCTCTGTGGCTATGCAAGTGCAAGATGCCATCCTACATCCCCATGGCTGACCCCTACTTCTGTGCATGCACTCAGGTCCAGCCCCCCAAGCTGTGTCTTTGTACTCCACAGGTCTGATGCCTGTCAATGGTCTCCACTGCCCTTCACAAACCCAGAGGGAGACTATGCAAACACAGGAGACACATAAACATCCAGGGCCCCACAGTGCTCATGAGCCCATATCAGGCTCTGACTTCTATCACTGTTCAGCACCACTGTGCTCACCTGCAGCTAGCCCCTCCAGGTGTGTTGATGCATACCCCTTGTTCAACCCCCATCACTGACCTCCACTGCTCTGCACCTGAGTTAAGACCCAACAGCCAAAATATGCATGCTGATAGCCAGGGCCCATGCAGCTGCCTGTGCACCTGCAGTTGGCCTGATTCTTGCTGCCTGCCCTGGTCTCCTCTACTACGTGTGTGTCTGCAACCAGCCCATGACATTACACAAGGTCCTGCAGCTACCTCCTGCAGGCAAGCATGTTTACACCACCAGTTCTAGACAGTACCACTGCTTGCCCTGATCCCTGGTTACTGGCCCTGGAGATGATGCTTAAGAACCCAACAGCCACTGCAGCCTCTGTAGACTCCAAGCAATGCTTGCCAAGGACCATGTAATTGTTAATGCTGTGGACCCCAATGACCCAAGCCAATAAGCCACCAACACACACCCAGACCCAGTGCCAACACACACACCCACACTTGGCATCCTGCATCATTAGACCTGGGGTCACAGCACACTCCAGAATGCCCCATTCATAAGAAAATGTCTTCCATTACCAAAGTTAGTTGATCAAGTCTGGAAGAGGTGACTGCTTCTTTTAATGCATAGACACCTATGAAAGATGACAGGGATCATGAAGGATCAGGGAAACATGATTCCACCAAGGGAACACAGTAGACCTCCAACAACTGGCCCCACAGAAATGGTGATACAAAGCTGCCCAACAAGGAATTCAAATTAATTGTTCTAAAGATACTTAGAGAGCTACAAGAGTGCATAAGCACTTAACACTAGCAGGAAAACAATGAAGAATAAAATTAGGAGTTCAACAAAGATTAAAAAGAAACATAAGAAGAACCAAACAGAAATATTGGAATTGAAGAATACAATGACTAAACTGAAGAATTCAAAAGAAAGTTTCAATAGCAGGCTACACCAAGCCGATGAAAGAATCAGGGAGACATATCTTTGGAAACTGATCAGGCAGAGGAGAATAAAAGAATGAAAAGGAATCAAGAGAGCCTGTGGGATTTATTGTATTCCACCAAAAGAAAGAATCCACACATCACTGCAGTCCCAGAAGAAGGAGAAAAAGAGAAAGAGGCAGAAAACTTATTTAAACAAATAATGTCTGAGAACTTCCCAAATCTAGGGAGAGATTTGGACATCTAAGTTCCTGAAGCTAATAAGTCACTCCAAAATCTTAATCCAAAACAATCTTCTCCAAGAAACATTATAATAAAACCGTCTAAAATCAAAGACAAATAGAGAATTTTAAAAGCAGCAAGAGGAAAAAAAAAAACTCTCATAAATGGGAAGCCCCATAAAGCTATCAGTGAATTTCTCAGGAGAGACTTTGCACACCAGGAGAGAATGAGATATATTCAAAATGCTAAAAGAAATAAAATGCCAACCAAGAATACTTTATATAGCAAAGTTGTACTTTAGAAATGAAGGCAAGAGAGTGACTTTTCAAAGCAAAAGCTCAGGGAGTTCATCACCACTAAAGCTGCTTTACAAGAAAGGTGGGAAGAAGTTCTTCTCTGATGCAATAAAAGGATGCTAACTCGTGACAGAAATAAACATACTGGTAAAGGCAAGTATACCACTAGATTCAGAACACTCTAATACTGTAATATGTGTTAATCAGTTAACTCTAGTATAAAGATTGAATGACAAAAATATTTAAAATACAGATGGGGGTGGAATTGGCTGGGGTTGGGGGGTGGGGGAGGAAATGCAAACTGTAATTGAACAACAATAAAGTAATTTAAAAAATACAGATGGTCCTTACGATAGGGTTATGTCTTCATAAACCCACTGTAAGCTGAAAAATTATTAAGTCAAAAATGCATTTAATACTCCTAACCTACCAAATATCAGAGCTTAGCCTAGCCTACCTTAACCATGTTCAAAACACTTACATTAACTGATAGCTGGGCAATTATCTTGAGTTTTATCTCGAGAGTAACTGCCTTCCTCTTCTTCTCACCAGAAGCAGAAGACACGGATCAGCATTTTGTGCACATGATTGGATAAAAAACACAAAACACAATACCAAAGACAAACTGGCAACACAGTGCATTGTAGGATATTGGCTGTTCGCTCTCACGTGGCTGACTGGGACCTTTCCAGTGTCATGTCGGTGTACTGCACCCCATACTGCTAAACCTGGCCAAGATCAAAATTTTAAAGTCAAAGTATGGTTTCTATTGAATGTATGTATCACTTTTGCAACATTATAGAACTGAAAAATCAAAAACCAAGCCATTGTCATTCAGAGACCATCTGTTGTTAGAGTTAATTAATTTGTTAGTGGTTATACAACACAAAAAGATGTAAAGTGTGGCATCAGAAACATACAATGTCGGAGGAGAATAAAAGGATAGAGTCTTGGTATGCAGTAAAGTTAAGCTGTCAGTTTCAGATAGATTGTTATATCCAGAAGATGTTTAAAGTAAGCCTCAGGGAAACCACGAAACAAAAGCCTGCAGCAGATACACCTAAGATAAAGAGAATGAAATCAAATTATACCATTCATCCTCTGACAGCTGCATGGGGGTGGGGGGTAGTTACTGGGTAGAAGGTAGAACAAGAAGGAAAGAGGACTCATGGACATAAAAAACAGTGTAGTGATTATGGGGGAGAGTGGGGATAAGGGGAGTAAATGATAATGGGAAAAAATACAACAAAAAAAAATCTTTAAAAAATATTATACCATTACAGAAAATCATGAATTCACAAAGGAAGGCGGCAGGAAAACAAGAAACTATAAAAAAGCCTGTAAACAATGAACAAGATGGCAATAGTAAGTCCTTACCTATCAGTAGTTACTTTAAATGTAAATGGATTAAATGCTCCAATCAAAAGGCATAGAGCAGCAGAATAGATTTTTTTTTTTAAAAGACACAACTACATATATGCTGTCTACCAGAGACTCACTACAGCAGATTGAAACTGCAATGAGATATCACCTCGTACTTGTTGGAATAATTATTATCAAAAAGACAAGTGATAAAAAATTCTGTCAAAATGTGGAGAAAAGGAAACCATGGTGCACTCTTTGTGGAAATGTAAATTGACGCAGCCACTATGGAAAATAGCATGGAGTTTCCTCAAAAAAATTAAAAATAAAACTACCCATATGATCCAGCAATCCCACTTCTGGGTATATACCTGAAGAAAATGAAGTCAGGATTCAAAGAAATATTGGGTTGGCCAAAAAGTTCATTTAGTTTTTTCCCATAAAATAAAAAACACATTTTTCATTTTCACCAATAAGTTTATTGATTTGGATATTTTGAGTATGTTGACTATCTCCCATGTGGTATAATGTTGATTGTTCTCAATTAATGTCTCGATTTGATCGCTATCAACTTCAACTGGTCTACCCGGCCAATTGGAGCATCATTCAGCGAGGAATCTCCAGCATGAAACTTCGCAAACCACTTTTGACATGTTCAATCAGTAACAGCACCTTTCCACACACTGTACAAATCTTTTTTTGTGTTCCAGGTGTGTTTTTACCTTTCTTGAAATACTAAAGCATACTATGCCAAAAATGTTGCATATTTTCCTCCATCTTCAATATTAAATTGGCTATACAAAAATTCACCAATTTTGATGTTTTTTTAATGCACAGTGATATGACAGCTGTCACAATACAATCTAACAAAATTATTTTGAGTGAAGTTAAAGACAACTAAGCGCTACTAGAGGCATCTTACAGGAAAAAAACAACAAACTTTTTGGCCAGCACAGTATCTGCACTATGTTCACTGCAGTATCCTTCACAACAGCCAAGACATGAAAATAATCCAAATGCCCTTGATAAATGAATGGAATATATATATATGATGAAAAAGGGCAGTTAAGTAAATCTAACCAAAAGTAACCGCACAGGGTGGCCCAGGCATAAATTCCTAACTGGGCAGGTCTTGGTGGGTAGTCACACCCAGGCATGTAATGCCCCTGACTGGGGACCCAGTCTGCAACCCAGGCATGTGTCCTCACTGGGAATTGAACCAGTGATCTCTTGCTTCACAGGCAGGCACTCAATCCACTGAGCCACACTATCCAGGGTGTAATTTCTTTAGTAAAAGGTTTAGCTTTGCCTCTCTATTTTTTTTTCTGAAGAGGCATTTTTTTGAAATGCCCCTTTTCTAGACTCCCAGGCATTAACTTTCTAAAATTGTAGAAGCTATAAATGAGTGAAACTTTGTTCTTGGGATTACTTATACTTGAAATGACTGCTTTCTTCTGTCTTTGGTTTCCCTTTATGTCCTTTAGATGTCCCCACAAGTGACAGCTATAATATTTTTGCTAAGGCAGCACTTTTCTCCCAAATAATCACTTAATGTCTGAGAGAATGTTTGGAACTTTCTATACTCCTTGACAAATAAGACAAAAGAGGACCTTATTTTCAAATGCCTTATCCAAGAAAATGATTTCATAAATCAAGTGGCACAGAGTAGAGATGCGAAATGAAATACCGTAAGGGGTTAAAGTTTAACTTATTTTTAAAAAAAATAGTGCCAGAAATGTATTGCCACTTATCTTTGAAATCTTGGGAACAAGATTTAGCCATATGTTTATTCGAATCCTCAATGCTGTATTTTTCTATACTGAGCAGTATTAAAGAAAAACATTATCAAAGGCAGGGTAAAATGAAAGGCAAAAGGGGAAATGGAAAGGAGAGGTTTGCTAGATGAATTTAGATGGGCAATTGTTCTATCACAGTAAATTATTTTCTTTATCTTTCCTCCTCTTTTTCATACCACTCTTCGAATCAAAATAATACTCAAGTTTTACAGTCTTCACAACTGGTTCTTGTGAGAGAACGAATCTGAGCAGTACAATGCAGATGGAGGCATGGAGCCCCATTGGCTGGAAGGGAAATTATTAAGAGATTCCAGGGAGGTTGGAAATGTACTCCTTAGCTAACTGTCTCATTACCTCCGTGGCAGCTAAATGCATTCCTTCCTCTGTACAGCCAAGAGATGTATGAGTTGTTGTATTCCTGAATCATGATCTCCAACATTACTAATTGCAGCAGCCACTTTTTATTCCACAGAAACATAACAGGAAGACAATGTGTCGATGTGAAAACTAAGTTCTTACGTAGAGGGCAAACGTTCATGGTCAGCATATGAAAGGAGAGGTTTCCACTGAGAAATGACCTCACTGTTCCAGATAATCCTAGCAAATGACAGGGAAACAGCGATGGGATGAGGAACTGAGAGCTCCAGCAAAAATGGGCTGGAAAGCCTGTCAGGGAGGATCACAGGTCTACATACAATTTTTGCAAAAGATTCCTTTTTCTAGATTGATTTCAACACTCCTTGTTCACGTTTAAAGAGCAGCCCCCTGAACACACTGCTCATCCAGTTCCAAGCGCTTACAGTCTGTTTTCTGTCTCCATCATTGCAATGAAGAAACCAATGACCTTCTGAGCACCAAATTCAACAATCTTGCCTCTGTCCTCTTCCTACTCAGCCACCCTGCCGCATGTGACTCTGTTGAGCTTGTCCTTCCTCAAACTCTCTCTTCCTTCCACTTGACTGAATACATCATCCTCATGGTCCCCTGTGTCTCTGATTACTCTGCTCTATTCTTCAATTTCTCCTCGTTTTCCTAAGTGAAGAAACCTCCCCCCAAAGTCATTACATTTTGCTTTTTCCTCACTTTCCCAGCTCCTTTTCTCCAGGAAGGCTGTCTTCACTGCACTGCCCCCTAGACATGAAGTATTTCTCTTTGAATGTCCATTGTGTGTGAACCATCTGGCTTGTGGCAGTTTGTTGCACTGGTCCTTTTTTTTTTCCAATTAGATTCAAGCAGGAGGATAGAAGCCCTGTTATTTATCTATTTATCTTTGCACCTCTGGAATTTAGGCCCCTGAAAATTTTTCTAATGAATCGAATATGCTTTTCTCCCACAGAAATAAAAGTTTAAGTAAATGAAGGGCAGAGGCTTTTGTGGATGCTTTCAAAAGGCATTTAACCCTTTCGGTCTGAGCGCTCTTTCCGCCGCGACACTCCCGCTGTACGAGGTGCCGCGCTGAAAACGCGCACATAGCACACGGTCAGTCCTCCTTTGTGTGAAGACTTTTCTAACCTTATGTAAGATCTATGCTTAATAAAACAATGCTTTTTTCCAAGTGTTGTTTGTAACTTTAATATTAAGAGATAGTCATATAAAATTCTATCAATTATATAAGCAACATTTATAAAAAATATATACAGATGGATGCCAGATATATCCGGTGCTCGTCCACACAGGTCATCAGATGGGCGCCGGATATATCTGGCATCCATACCGAAAGGGTTAAACTCAAAATCCTCCATCTTGCAAACTACCATCCCACTGATCACAAAATTGAAACTAATGACCATGTTCAAACACCCCAAATGGGTTGAAATAAGGGAGAAGGCAGTTTGGTAGCTTTTTCTAAAACATATACATGCATTGCTATACTACAAGAAAATCATGGTGACACTTTCTCTACTCAATTAAAAAAAAGAAACCATATTTCTTTGTTTACTTGGAATGATATACAATATGTCCTTTACTTGTAATATATTCAGACTCCTAAAAGTACCACTCATTATAGCATGGCATTTTTCCCATTCTGCCTGGAATTCAGCTTACCTCAAAAGAAGTGTTGTATTCTTTTACCTAGGTATTTGAACAGTTCCAAGCAAAACTGTCTATCATATTAGTACATTGTTCTTCTCCTCACCCAATAAAATTGGCTGTGAGGATCCTTCAGAACTTCTATCAAAATATTCCAAGATACAATCTTAAAATGAACACATTTTTGCAATAACATGAATAATCTTTGCAGACAAGAAAGGCCAAGAAGCCTGGGGAGACGAGCGAACCTCTCCCTCCAGACCTAATTGCCCAGCTGCAGTCTCATTTCCATCACACTTTATTTAACTTTTCTTTACTTATATCACATAAATTAACTCAGCAGCCATGCAGAATAATTTTGCTCCATTTGGATCTAAATGAATGAGTATGATGACAAAGCCATGTGTACAATTTCAATGAAGATACACTATAATTATTCTATTGTATGGGTTAGCATTTCAACCATGTATTAATGTATTTTGAATGTGTAATATATAATGCTTTTGTTTTCTTCTGCCATAACACGCTACTGAAAAATGTCTCCCAGTTACGAAATGCTCAAATAAATTACTAAACACAAAGGAAGGAAAAAGAAAGAGGAAAAATCAGGAGGAAAAGAGAAGTGACAAAGGGAGAAGTGTGCTCCCAGTAACTCATTTCCTCATGTATATTTTATCTCCAAGCTGCTTCATTAAGTAATGCGCTAAGTTGTGCTACAATAGATCACGTTTTTTTCTCAGTGTTTAAGTGAGGGGCTTTGCAGATAGGGAACTCTGGGCATTGGAGCATATGAAAAAAATGGAAAAGAGAAATCACAAAAGAACACAGGCACTTATGTCTGCAGTCAGTCATTAGTTACTCCAGTAAGTACCAGCTTGAGACCATGAATTATTTTTGCCCAGGCCATACAGTCTATGAAGCCCTTCTCAGGCAACATTACACCCTTAGGGCAGGCAATTATATGTCTTAGAATTAATCCCAAACAAGACAGTGATTTAGAAATAGACACATTCTCTCCTGAAGAGCTTTAGTTATAAAAAGTCATTTTTTTTCTTCCCTACCCTTAAGTCCTTCTAACCACCCTCTCTCCTTTCCCCTCCTCTATTAAAGGTATAAAACAGTGCTTCCACCTGCCAGCACTCACAGACCAATAACTTTAATTTTTGGCACTTATTTATGAGCTGAATAGACTCATCCACACCTGCTTTCCCCTTAATTAGCTGGCTATCTAAAGGCTGCAGATCAGAGGCTGCCAGCTTCCTGAACTAAAAGGAAGATCATTTAGTTGCTGATGTAAGAGAACTGGAGGTAGGGAAAAAAAGAAAAAGAATCTTTTTTTTTTTTTAGAGAAACTAGAGAGGAAAACATTAATACAAAGGAAGGAATCATTCATAAAGACTAAGGGAGCAAAATATATGTTATTAGATATTATATATGTAATATATGGTGATATACATTATATTTATATAGTTTTACAAATACATGTTTTTTTTTAATTTTTAGGTGACTTGAAGCCAGAAAAATAAACAGCAACCCTAATTAGCAATGATACAGTTAATTCTACCTTAACACATGAAACTTTTCATGGTATCCAACTTTCTTCTTAATTTATTACCTAAGACATCACCCTATATAGCCCTTGCAGAGGTGAGAAAAGAGGCCCCCAAAATAGAGTTAAAAAAGAACTGGGCTGGGTTCAGAAGCCCACGGGACCCTGGACTTCACTGTGCTGCTGACCCACTGCTAGAATTTGGAAAAGTTGCAGAATTAGGGTGCCCCAGCGTCCTCATCTGTAACACATGGGGATGAACGAGGTGGTCTCCAAATTCTTCCTCAGCTCAACCATCCTACTGTGATTTCACCCTCTCTCTGAAACAAAAACTACCCCTGAAATCACCCAGGAAGGGTGAGGGAAAATCATAACAAAAAGAAGAGTGTGCAATAAAACTTAGTCACTTTTCACATTGCTGTAATGTTTGAAAAGTTTCAAACCACAGTAAGTGACTTTTAGAGCTCAGCGAAAACTTTAATGATGATCGTCTCAACTTTCTCATGTTACAGATAAAAAGAAAAGAAATAAAACTAGGCCTGAGATGGTTTACTGGTTTGTCCCAGGTTCACAGAGCACAGTCAAGACTAGAAATCAAGTTAAACTGTCCCCCGGGTCAAATATCTGGTGGTTTTGTAGTGAAACAATCTCATCATACACATTTGTCCATAAGTTTGCACCAAAATAAAACTGTATTTATTAGAAAACAAGGGCATGCTGCATGCTAAATTTTTGGTGTAAGTTTATCTTTCCTTCCTATGGTTTACAACCTTCTTATATATGCAATGGATGCTCAATATAAATTTGCTGTCAATAAACGTGTACTCCCCAAAGGCCCTTCAAGATTAGTACTAGACCAGCATATCTGTAAACTCCAGATATATTGCAAGCATGCTCCTGGATCATTGCACTTCTCTACTTAAATCACATCGACAGGGTCCACTGCCCCCAAGATAAATATCGAATGCCTCAGGTAACCTAGAAAGCCGTTGCATCTGACCACTGCTCACTTCTCCAGCTTTATCTTCTCCCACCTGATGCTAACCCCAGCAAACTGCATCTTTCAGCCACACTGAACTGTTTGCAGCTTCACAAGCACAGCTCGTTCTCTCTAACTTCTCCCTTCCCCTCTCATTTTCACCTCCACTGATCTATTCATCCTTCAAGTTCTATGTTTTGCATCATTTTTCCCAAAAAGTATTACATTCGAACTTTGTGTGACCGAGTTAGGCAACACCACTAATACACTCGTAGTGCTTACTTCCACCTGGTACAGGTGAACCTTGAACAACATAGATTTGGACAGACGGATCCACCTTTATGTGGATTTTTTTTTCCAGTTCAATTGGGCCTTCCTATCTATAGTTTTCTCACTTGTGGATTCAACTAGCCATGGTTGACAAACAGTATTGTCACATTCCCATCTGCAGATTCCCAACCACAGACTGAAAATTGTGTTTTTCCAAGCCTCAGCTGGTTGAATCTGCAGTTGTGAAGGGCCAAATGTAGTTAAGTTTTGGAGAATCAAATGTTATATGTGGATTTTCAACTGGGTGCTGGGGGCCAGCACTCCTAATCCCCGCGTTGTTCAATGTTTAACCGTATTACTTCACTGTACTGTGCTTGCATTTCACTCACCTGCCTCTCCCACTGCACTGTAAGGTTAAGAAAAGGGATTTTCTTCTTCTGTGTCAAATGCCCCATAGTGCTTAGCACTATGATA
Source organism: Macrotus californicus (assembly GCA_007922815.1). Classification (NCBI taxonomy): domain Eukaryota; kingdom Metazoa; phylum Chordata; class Mammalia; order Chiroptera; family Phyllostomidae; genus Macrotus; species Macrotus californicus. The sequence continues at coordinate 5,065 of VMDR010014226.1, read as the reverse complement.
GGTACTCAAGAAAACAGTTAACAGATAAATTAATATTAAGACAGCTGAAATTATGATTATATCACTGTGAATCCATTTGTTAATGGATATTTTAAAGAACTGACGTTGTGTTTTTATAGTTTACATAAAGTGTTAAAGTCTGTTCCTTTATGCTCATAGACCCATTGACTTTCTCAGGATTCTTTGAACATCCTCAAGTTCATGAGATTTACCGAGGTATGGATGCAGGGCTGTTGGCTAGGACATTCAAAAACTGAAAATGTGCTACTGCATGCAACCTCGTAGAATTGTCAGTTCCAATTCTGCTGAGGCGGTCTATAGGAGAGAGTGATCAGGAGCTGAATTCTCAAGCCGATTACCTGATTTGAGACTGAGCTCTGCCACTTAACGTAGCCACAAGCAAGTTCCTTACCTCTCACTAACCCTCAATTTCCTCTGTTAATGAGGTGATATCGGTACCTATTTAACAGAGCTGTTGGAGTTAAATTAGCTAATATACATAAAAATCTTACAAAAATATTAGCATATAGGAATTGTTCAATACTTGTTTAATATTTCTGTTATGATGATGATAATCATAATCATTATCCCTAAGCATTTCGTATATGTTGACTCACTTAACTTCACAACTCAAGGAAGGAGTTGTATTTTTTTACAAATTAATACACGATGAAACATTTTAATGTCATCATGGAATACAGGATGTTGCAAAAGTTGTATCTACAAATGTCAAGATTCTTCACCTCATTTCCACCCTCTGAAGATAAGTTGCCTCTCAAATATCCTTATGCTATTAATGTTAATATGACTCTCTCATTTACCCATGAACACAAGGCACTGGGATTTTCTTCAGTTTGCCCCTCAGCCACAATACCCAGCCAACCCTTTTCTATATCTCATGCATTCCTCTCACCTTTTCATTCCTACCCCTGCCCTCTTCATTCAGGTCCTCATTGTCTCAAAATTAGATGGCTGTCCACTAAAATATTCTTGTGTTTAGTTCTAATAACGCCAATTTTGTAAAAATAGAGCTCTACTTACAGGTATAAATTTTTTTAAATGTAATCCAATAAAAGTCAACCACAAACTTCTCCCAATTTCTGCCACTCTTCCCCAAACCCCCCCCAAAAAGTTAAGTAAACCAAACGAAAAACAAAAGTAAAATTTAAAAATACTCTGTTCCAGTGATTTCTATATTAACCACATTACACAGAAAGCTTTTAAAACAATCCACTTGTCTTATTAGAAATGTAAATTTAGCATTAATTTGACATCACAGTTTCCTCAGGACTTATTTGTGGTTTTTCTTTTTTTAGGATACTTTGTAAAAAGAGACACTTAATGAAATGAATTAACTTCTCTTCAACAATTTGGTTTTCACTGGACTCATAGCTTTTGTAAGACCAATTATGCTTTGAGGTATCAATGAACTTTTTTCTCCTCAGCTCTTAGAAATAAACAAAGGAAGAGAAAGATTTATCTCAATTCTCTTTAAGGGTTTGTCCATTTCCATCTGACTAAAATGAACCTCCAATTAGACTTTTCTGATTCTTGTAACCTCTTGATCATGACAAAATAAGAAAGGAAAAGTTCCGTGGCTCATAGGCTGGAGAGGGACCAGAAAGTGGTCCAGGCATTGATCCCTGAGAACTCACAACCCCAGGTAGCCACAGAGTTAAATCCCCATCACAGCCTGAGTAGATGTCTGAGCCAGTGGATCAAATTCTATTTATTGTCTTAGAAAGCGTTTCAGAGCCAGAGATGTATTTCTATACTGTTTCCTGTATCAAATGGTGCCGTCACCCAGACACACAATGTCCCTACGTCTGCAGGCCCCTGTCTATAGTCCAAACAGTACCATTTACTTTGTTAACTGGAAATGAACTGCGGGTTTGGAAAGATGGCCCTCTCTCACTGAGGGGCTTTCCTCTGCCCTGCCTGTGGCTGTGTTTGGAGAATCTTGGTTCCTCTGGTTAATCACGGTACCTTGAATCCATCTAACTCCACTCAAAACTCAGAATACTTTTACAGGTACAATTGTATTTATTCTCAAAACATACCTATGATCCAAGAGTGAATTGTAAAACTTTGAAATCATGGAGTTAATTAAAACCATTTTCCCCAGATCTATACTTCAGGGTAAATAAGAGAGAGGGAATGGAAATTTGGGAGAAATAAAAACAGACATATTTTTGTATTTAAGGACACTCTTTCAAATACAAGGAACATAGTGGGTATATTCTTTCAAATGAGTGTTTCAGGTTTCTTTGGATAAATTCCCACAAGTGGAATTGCTGGGTCATAATTTTTAATTTTTTGAGGTAACTTCATACTACTTCCCACAGTGGCTGCACCAATCGGCATTCACACCAACAGTGCACTAGAGTTCCCTGAGACTCAAAACCATAAAAATCCTAGAAGAAAACATAGGCAGTAAAATCTTGGACATTTCTCTCAGTGATGTTTTTTCTGATATATTTCCTCAAGCAAGGGAAACAAAAGAAAAAAATAAACAAATGTGACTGCATTAAACTAAAAAGGTTTTGCACAGCAAAGGAAACCATCAACAAAATGAGAAGACAACCCACTGAATGAGAGAACACATCTGCCAATGATACATCTGATAAGGGGTTAATATCCAAAATTTATAAAGAATTTATATAACTTAACACCAAATAATAAACACTCCAATTTAAAAAATGGGCAAAAGATCTGAAGAAACACTTCTCCAAAGAGGACATACAGATGGCCAACAGGCATATGAAAAGATGCTCAGCGTCATGAATCATGGGAAAAATGCAAATCAAAACCACAATGAGATATCACCTCACACCTGTCAGAATGGCTATTGTCAATAAATCAACAACAAAAAAAGAGCTAATTGTAGCACTATTTACAATACCCAAATTTTGGAAGCAGCCCAAGTGTCCATCTGGATGAGCAGATAAAAAAGCTGTGGTATGTTTACACAATGGAATAGTACTCAGCCATAAAAATAAATAAATAAATAAATAAATAAATAAAACCAGAAAATCTTACCCTGTACAACAGTATGGATGGACCTGAAAAGCCTTATGCTAAGTAATATAAGCCAGTCAGAGGAAGACAAGTACCATATGATTTCACTCATATGCAGAACCTAATGAATAAAATGAACCAATAAGTAAAATAGCGACAGACTCATAGATGGAAAACAGGCTGACCGATGTCCAGTGGCAGTGGCAGTGGCAGGGGAGTGGCTAGGTGTGGGGATGGGGTGGAGGGATTGAGTGGGGGTGGGGAGAAAGAGAGAAAAAATTCATGGACAAGGACAACAGTGTAGTGACTGCCAGGGTGAGGGGAGGGACAGAGGGAGATGAAGGAGGGGATGGGGGTACATGGTGATGGAGGGGGACTTGACTTGGAGTGGTGAACACACACCGTAGTACAGTGTGCCAATGATGTGCGGTAGAATTATTCACCTGACCCCTGTATAGCTTTGTTAACCAGTGTCACCCCAGTAAATTCAATGATAAAAAGAAAAAATACATAGAGATATTTTATTTGAAGATGTGTTTTCCTATAAAATTATCATGTATATTTCTAAGATGATATAAACAAATAATAATTATAAAATAGTTATTGAAATGACTTCACCTTAGTAAAGCCAATCATTAAAAAGTAGAGAAAACCCTACTAACAGAAGAAATTAATTGCCTAATTTAGAGGAGAGAAAGAAAAAAAATGAAAAGAATACGAAGTTTGGTTTCCTGGACTTACTGTTAATCACTTTAAACTGTCCTATTTCGATTGAATTTGCTAAGAAAAGAAAGAAGACATAGGAAAACCTCCCTCGATACTCCTTTTTTGCCATAAATCATCTTTAAAATCATCTCTTATTCTGAGCTGTTGCCTTTAGCTCCTCCGAGTCCTCTAATGTTTCCTTCTTATCACGTCCAATTTTTTGAAAACTGTATGATGATTCTCAGACAAGTGTCCTTCACAGTTTCCCAATATGTGATATCTCTAAATCCAGACAAATTGCTTTCATGTTGTAGAAGATGAGAATAAAACCAGACGAAAGTAAGAGGGAGACTCAATGCTGGGTCAGGCAGAGGGTCTGTTGCAGCAAGCCATGGCTCGGTAAACTCTCAGGCCATGTTCCTTGACAAAGGCCCGAGTGTGTGTTTTATTCTGCAACAAGAAAATGAAACCTTCCCACATCCAACTCTGCAGTTTTGTTTCAAATCTAGTCAAATACAGTAGCAGCCTTTCTGCTTCTGAGAACGGAAGCTACTACAGACTGTGCTGAATCTCTTCTGTTAGACCTGTGCCAATCCACTGTGCACTCGTCTCTGTGTGTCCTGGGAGGCTGGCCTGTGTGGACCATTCTATCAGCAAGCTTCTTGTATTCTAGCTGCCAGTTGGGTTTTCTGGAGAGAACCCATTACAGTAGACAGGAAATCAGAGAATAAACAGAAATCAGTGTAGACCACGCCGTCAGCAAGTTTCCTGCACTCTCCAAGAGGAGAACCCACTAAAGTAGGTAGGAAATCAGAAAGAGGAAAAGATGGAGGTCAGGTTCATGAGCTCCCTCTCTGCAGTGTCACCACAGGATCGCTCTGTCCCTAGACTGAATGTCACAGCTCCTGTCAAGCATCCCACTCCACATAGTGCTTCCTTTCAGGGCTCTGGGAACTCTTCCTCTCCTTAGTCATTCTGGATCGTACCTTGTGGTTTCTCTACAATCTGAACACACTGTTGTGAATAGGCCCCTTATTAAACTCTGTTCAAATTGCCCAATTTCCTGCCAGGACCTTGACTGACATAGATTGTATTTAACTCTCACTCTGAGAACAAATAAGAGGATGAGCCCATAGTGACTAATCCAAAGTCAACAAAAGGAAATCCACATAGAAGCATCCTAGCTTGAGAAAGCAGTGATCTTCCCAAGCTAGAAAGTATCCAACTCACTTTTAAAATATCATGCTGTCCTGCTTGCTTTTAAAATATAAATATGATGAGGTATTTCCTAACAAAGCATGCATGAAATAATTTTTAATAGATGCATTTAAAAATAATTTAG
>VMDR010014225.1:0-23851 GCA_007922815.1 Macrotus californicus | reverse complement strand
TTGAGCCACAATGACAGAAAATAGTTCAAAATTTATCTAATCTATGTAAATTTCTCTCCCTGGGTCTCATCAATGTATAAACTACTCAATATTTAGGGGAAAAATTAAGAATAACTTTATTCCAGGGCAAATTTTATAATATATACATATTAGGAAAAAGCAGTGCATGTTTTAATATAGTAAAATATTACTAAGATTTATTTTTATTCCTTTAATTATCAATATTATTTCCATTTCAGAAGCCTAGGTATTTCATAGTTTGTGACACAGAACACTGGCACAAACGAAATTGCTGTAAATGAATGTATTTCAAGGAGTAACACATTTTGTAAAATGCTTTGGGAACACTCGCCGTCCAGCTCACTTTCCACTGTAGTGATGTACTACCCAGTGAAATCAGTACATGACTTTAATCAGAATGCCGATGCATGAGTATGCACATGGGAAACACTGGGAGTCCGGAGGAAAATAAACTGCCAAGTGCTTCCATGAAAAATAAAGAGGCAGCAAAAATTATAAATCTTATGAATAGCAAGGGATGTAACTAAAAAAATGCACAGTGTGCATGAAAAGACAAAAGAGATTACTTGAAAGGGACAACGCTAGTGAGTCCAAAGGCTGAACTCCGAAAGGAATTGTCAATTGTAGTAAGCGAGATTAGTGAGTGAACTCAACCCGAGTATGAGAAAAACAGATAATGGGGTGAGGGGAGATGTAAGATGACATTAAACAGTAAAAATAAAATCTTCTTTAATAGAATAAAAGTAAAAAACATGATTTAGGTAAAATATTGTTAAATTTACACCATCCTCCTACTTACCTGAAGGTGAAAGATGCCTGGTCACACCAGTATCGTTTATATAACCTCCATTGCACTGACGGGCAAACGGACCTGTTTCTGAGGCACAAGACTGTTCTCAAGTTTGTACAGGACTTCTTATTTAAAAGTACTTCTTATGTGAAAACACTTACGTAAAAGTAAAAAAGAAGGCATGTAAATCCTGACCACTGCTTTATCAGGGACATTGTTGTATGAACACAGCAAGAGACAAAGGTTTGTACTACTTTTTAATGACATTCTATCACAGTGCTTGAAGTGGTTTATCATAAATGCAAATCATCTTCACATAATCTTGCATATGTAATACACCCTCATATTTTAACAAAGAAATATGAAAAACAATACTTATTAATGAGAATTAGGCCCAGAAGAACTTGTCCTAATTCAGCCAAGTGTCGGAAGTAGATTATTTACAATTAAAAATCATCTTTTTGCTTGCTTTTTGTCAGATATTCCAATTAAGCCTATTCCTTCTTTATACATAAAAGATTTTCATGTTTGTGTGTTCACTTTATTTCACTTAGTTATTAGCTTTATACGTATAAACTTTAAATTTTATTTGATCGATTCTGTAGCAAGAATTTAAGATATACTGGTTATGTGCTTTACAATGCTCCGTAGCTGCCTGTAGCGTGAAAGTTTTTTTTGCTTCACTTAGTAATATTTACAATGATAAGGTTGCCTCTTCCTAAACCAGACATACTCTACTGGAATTAGTTACATAAGAGAATATTGTTAGCATGCTAAAAATCGTATTGATAATGAATCTACTAGAGAAAATAAAAAATAATTTGATTCAGTTGTGCTTAAGGAGGGAAGTTGTGGTGTCCAGCTGCAGGTGGGCTGCGGGCGTCCTTCAAGCAACACCTTGGCTGCGGGGGAGGGGTCCGGACAGGGCGGCGATCGGCGAGGGGGTTGTGGTCTGGCCGGCAGACGCTCGCAGTGGACTCCGCGCTGGCGCGGCTGGCACAGGAAGCCGCGCAGGTGTTCTGGCCGGCGCGCGCGCACGGTTATTTCGTGGCACCACCTTGGCGCTCAGCGTGCACCACCCACCGGCTGCCTGGTCCTCTGCAGCAGCCAGTCCTGGCCCACGTCTCCAGCAGCGCAGCCCGCGTCCGCAGAGGGCGGCTGCGCCCTGCAGGGCACGGGGCTCGGGCAGGATGGCGGGCGTCCGCTCTCCATTGCTAAGGTCATCGTCTGGGAGGCAGATCCATGTTGCATCGGGGTGCGGGGAAGAAGGCCCCGGCTCAAGCCCCTGTTGTGATCGGCGAGAATGGCGTCCCGGGGACTGCTCTGGAGGAGGGGGATGGGTGGGGCTGGTCCTGGAGAAGAGGCTGGTGGGCGCTGGAACGTGGCCGGGGAGTGCGTGGCCTCGGGGGTGCCCTGTAGCGGTGCGGGATGAGGCGGCGGGTGGGCTGAGGAGCTGTGCGGCCCAGTGCCCTGTGGCGGCGGCTGGTCACGGAGGTGGCGGGCGCGCTCAGAGGGTTGGTCGGAGGGACAGTCGCGGCTGTTGTCTCGCCCGCGCAGCTTTGAGTCTGTGTGTGCCCTGAGGGTTTTTTTTTTGAAGACATGTTTTTTTACATATCCCTTTTATATTGTTCATGAACTACTGATCACGGACAGAATGTGCCAGAAAGCCTGGCACATTCATGACTTCAATCATTAGTTCTGCATTTTAGGATAATACCAGTGTCTGCGAGTCAGGACTGACATCAGTAACAAGTACCAGATAGAAATGGAAGAAAGTGAAAGACTAGGTCAAAGTGTGAGGCAGGTCCAGCTGCCTGCCAGTGCTCCAGAGGCAGGCGCGGATGTAAAGGAAAGTGGTCTGTTTGCAGATGCCAGCCATCTGGAAGATGCGGGACTCATCTCAAAGCCAATTTCCTGGGAAGAGGGGGGACTCAGGTCTCAAAGCCCATCTCCCCCTCTCAGTGGAAGCAGAGGCTTTTATAAGGAGGCAGAGGGGAACAGAACAAAGAGACCAATGGAGAGGGTTGCAAAGTTCGCTATGTGCAGCTGAGCACAGTCCATTCTGATAAGGCAAGTGATGGTTCTGTGTGCATCACCCTGGTTTAGTCAGCCTGGCTTCACGTCCTCCTGATTCCACCGCTGAAGGTCAGCAAATCTCCTGGAGCTGGAATGCTTGAAGGTTGGAGTCTATCTCTTCTGAAACTAGTTCCTAGGATTCCTCCAAAAATATGCTGTTCATCTACAAGCCACATATTAGAGTAAGCACTTACAGAAACAATGTCAAAAGAATGGGGGAGGGGGAAAAAATTTCCCGCTGTTAGAATTTTCTACTGTTACAGAAGTATTATAGTCCAAAGTTCCAGGGGTCTGATTTAAGTCACTGTATCCCAGTTAAAAGGGGATAGGTCTTTTATGGTCTTACAGATTTGAATTTGAAGTTTGTACTAGAGTTTAAGGAACTTGATAAGAAAATAGCATTTTATTTTGAAAATTAAGGTTAAAATGGCTGTTTAAAATTGAGCTTTTAGAACTGGCTGGTGTGGCTCAGTGGATTGAGTATAGGCCTGGGAACTAAAGGGCTGCCAGTTTGATTCCCAGTCAGAGCACATGCCTGGGTTGCCAGCCAGGTCCCCAGTAGGGGGTGCTGGAGAGGCAGCCATACATTGATGTTTTTCTCCTTTTTCACTCACTTCCCCTCTCCCTAAAAATAAATAAATAAAATCTAAAAATATAAAATAAAATTGGGATTTTAATGCATACATTTGACTAGGATAATTAAATATTTTACTCTCCAAACATTTTTGGCCCTGAGTGAAATGGGGTTAAGGCATTTGAACAATTGGTTCTGGTAATTAAGCAGCAAATTAAAAAGTGGTTAAATCTGTTAACTAAGAGATGACTGAAATAAATTAGAATATTCCTATAAAACATGTCAAGACAGGAAATTTATAAAATGAACTTTCAACAGTTACTTAAATTAGATTCAATTGACATTAGCAAGTAAGTTAAATAAAATTTAGACAATGCCACTCATGGTGAGTCACCATTATAATAGCTTCTTTAGGTAAAAAAATTTTTTTTTCAAAATTAAGAACAAGATGTATTTTGTCATTAGCCAGAAGCTAAATTTGGTCATGGAGCTGCTTACCTGTTACAAGAATCATAAAATCTGTCAGTAAAGAGTGAGGAATGAGGAATTCCTAGTCTTGTCTGTTTCCTTGTCAGGGAACAAAGAAAAACAATGGTGGAAAAGAGGATGCTTTCTAGGGGTCTTTCTCTTGCCTTACGCTAAACTTTTGCCCACTGAGGACAAAGAAAAAAGCACTGATGATGTGCCTAGCAGAAATGTTAGATTTCCGCCTGAAATGGGGAAAAGAATGTCCACAGCCATGGATTTTGCAGCCCACTTGGGCAGTCAGCTTTATCCAGCTTGATTAGCAGAGATAGATTCCTATAAAAACTCATGGTTTTTTTAAAGGAGGAAGGATACTCACTGTTTTATATCCTACTTTATATTTAAAAAACAGTTCAGGTAGAAATCAAACAGATAAAGCAGCCCTTCATTTGTCTATAGGTAACCCTCCTTTGTTGCTATTTCCTGAAAACGTGGGAATTTAAAACTATAACTTCTCATCCAAAAAGTATGCAGATTATCTTGCAGAACAGGAGCATGTTCAGGCTGTTGAGGATGATTGGGATTCCCCAGGGCATAGCTCTCAGTGAGTATGAACTTTGGCATCTGGCACTGGTATTAATGGAATGAATTGACTTATAAGGTGTTGAGCTTTGGAGAATTTATTTTTTAACTTTATTTTTATTGTTGACACTATTACAGATGTCTCCATCCCCACCTCACCCCTTTGCTCACCTCCACCCTGCCCCCACACCCCTTCCCTCTGGCCATCACCACACTGTTGTCCAGGTCCATGGGTCGCACATTTATGTTCTTTGGCTAATCCTGTTACTTTTTTCATCAATCCCCTCTTCATCCCTCCCCTCTGACAGCTATCAGTATGTTTCGTGTATTCATGCCTCTGTTTCTATTTTGTGCAGTAGTTTATTTTGTTAAATATTTGGTTTATCGCTTTATCTTGTTCATTAGTGAGATCATCTGGTATTTGTCTTTCTCTGACTGGCTTATTTCACTTAGCCCAACAATCTCCAGGTCCATCCATGCTGTCACAAAAGGTAAGATTTCCTTTTTTTTTTTTTTATAGCCACATAGTATTCCATTGTGTAAATGTACCACAGCTTTTTTATCCATTCATCTACTGATGGGCACTTGGGCTGTTTTTATATCTTGGCTATTGTAAATAATGCTGCAATGAATATAGGGGTGCATATAGCCTTTCAAGGGAATGTCTTGGACTTGTGAGGGTATATTTTCCAGAAGTGGGATTGCTGGGTCAAAAGGCAATTTTATTGTTAATTTTTTGAGAAAACTCCATACTGTTTTCCACAGTGGCTGCACCAGTCTGCGACCCACCAGCCGTGCACTAGGATTCCCTTTTCTACATGTCCTAGACAGCATTTGTTGTTTGTTGATTTGTTGATGAAAGCCATTCTAGCAGGTCTGAGGTGATATCTCATTGTGGTTTTAATTTGCATCTCTCTGATGATTAGTGATGTTGGGCTTTTTTTCCTATGTCTATTGGCTATCTGTATGTCCTCTTTGGAGAAGTGTCTATTCAGGTCCTTTGCTCATTTTTTAGTTAGATATTTTTGTCTACCTGGTGTTGAGTTGTATAAGTCCTTTATTTATTTTGGAAATTAACCCCCATCAGATGTATCACTGGCAAATATGTTCTCACATACAGTAGGTTATCTTTTCATTTTGTTGATGATTTCCTTGACTATACAAAAGCCTTTTACTTTGATTTAGTCCCATTTTTTTCCCTTTGTTTCCCTTGCCTGAGGAGATATACAGGCAAAAATATTGCTATGAGAGATGTCTGAGATTTTACTGCCTATGTTTTCTTCTAGGATTTTTATGGTTTTGTGACTTACATTTAAGTCTTTAATCCATTTGAGTCTATTGTATATGGTGGCATAAGTTGGTGGTGTAAATTGGTGGTTTCATTTTTTTACATGTGGCTGTCTAATTCTCCCAGCACGATTTATCGAAGAGACCATTTTTACTCCATTGTATGTTCTTGCCTTCTTTGTCAAATATTAATTGATCATAAAGTTGTGGGTTGATTTCTGGGCTCTCTGTTCTCTTCCATTGATCTGCATGCCTGTTCTTGTGCCAGTACCAGGCTCTTTTGATTACAGTGACTTTGTGGTGTAGTTTGATGTCCAATAGTGTGATTCCTCCAACTTCGTTCTCCTTTCTCAAGATTGCTGTGGTTCTTTGGGATCTTTTTGGGTTCCATAGAAATTTTTGGAATACTTGTTCTAGATGTGTGAAATATGCCATTGGTATTTTAATAGTGATTGCATAGAATTTATAGATTGCTTTGGGTGGTAGTGTGGACATTTTAATGGTGTCAATTCTTCCAGTCCATAAACATGGTATATGCTTCCACTCGTTGCCTCTATTTCTTTCTTCAGTGTCCTATAGTTTCTTAAGCCCAAGTCTTTTACCTCCTTGGTTAAGTTTATTACTGGGTACCTTTTTTATGTTTTTTGTTGCAATATTAAATGGGATTGTTTTCTTAGTTTCTCCTTTGATAGTTAATTATTGGTGTATGCAAATGTCATCGATTCCTTGATATTAATTTTGTATACTGCTACTTTGCCAATTCATTTATTAGATCTAGTAGTTTTTTAGTGGAGTCTTTAGGGTTTTCTATGTATACTATCATGTCATCTGTGAATAATGACAGTTTTACTTCCTCCTGTCCAATTTGGATGCCTATTATTTCTTCTTCTTTTCTGATAACTGTGGCCAGGACTTCCAGTACTGTGTTGAATAAGACAGTACTGTGTTGTAAAAGCAAACATCCTTGTCTTGTTCCTGATCTTAAGGGAAATGCTTTTAATTTTTGCCCATTGAGTATGAGGTTGGCTGTAGGCTTTTCATACCTGGCCTTTATTATGTTGAGGTATGATCCCGCTATTCCCACTTTGCTGAGTGTTTTTATCATAAATGGTGCTGGATTTTATTGAATACTTTTTCTGCATCTATTGATATGATCATGTGATTTTTATCTTTCACTTGTTTATGTGATGTATCACATTTTATTGATTTGTGAATATTGGACCATCCTTGCATCCCTGAAATAAATCCCTCATGATGTATGATCATTTTGATATATTACTGGATCCAGTTTGCTAATATTTTGTTGAGGATTTTAGCATCTATATTCATCATAGGAATATTGGCCTATAATTATCTTTTTTTGTAGTGTTTTTACCAAACTTTTAATTTATTTATCCATTTATTCATTCATTTGAGAAAAGTGTATTGAGGCAGCAGCAAACCAGACATTATACTTACTGATCCTCTGGGAGTGTCTAGTCTAATGGGGGTGTCAAACAAGTAAGTGTTACCCTATAACGTGATATAAGGCTGCTTTATTGTAAGGGTTTGCAGAAGAAACTAATTGCACTGAAGATGCAGAACTTCCAGCCTTGAGGGAGTCAGAGAAGTATTGCAGAGGAAGCTTTGCTTGAGATAAACCTCAGAGAATGAGTAGAGGTTTACCAGATGGCTAAAGTGGAGCAGCACTAACACTATGGATGCAAAGAACAGGGTAGACTGGGTTGGATACTGAATCAGCTGCTCCTGAGGTTCAGTTTTTCTTTGCCTTTCCTGGACAAAGCTTTGAGTGTATAACCAATTGTTTTTAGAGGAATATCCTAAATAATTTATATGTGTGGTAAATATGACTGGAGCATTACTCAACCTAGGCTCATCAAATGAGCACCCTGCAGAAGCCTGGCCAGCTCAGCAGAGGGGTTGAAACCTTAGCACCCCCCCCTCCCCCCGCCCCCCAATGCAATCTAAGTGGTTGCAAGCTTTCTATTCAAATGTGACTCGTAAGACAGAACTTCTGACCCCTACATTTATCTGGTTTGCTGCCCTGACCCTGTATGATGCAAAAACTCTAGAGGCACTTCAGGGTGACTGTCATAATGTGAGAATGAAAACCATTTGTCTGCACAATAGGGGAATAGAGCCATCATGTGGACAAAATTGTCTTCTAAAATCAATGGAGCAAAATTGGTTCAAAGACTTCTTCAGACTTTTCACTGCTCTCAAGTTTCATGAAACTCCTGCAGTGTTTCTAACATCAGCTTAATTTGAGGAGGCTGCCGTGAATGGCTTCTAGAAGAAACTGAGGATAACACGTTAAATCATTGCAAGCAAGATGGTCCTAACTTTAGTAAGTCCATTTGGCCAAGGATTCTATTTTAAGAGACTGAAAGTTGACATATGTTAAAAGTACCAAGATCTCACACCTTTGGAAATAGTGAAACATAAAAATGTTGGGGCAAAAGGAACATGGGCATGATTGGGAGAGACACAATTGAAAGCATTTACTGTGTTTTATACTCTGTCTTGTTCCAAAGTAGATTTTGCAGGGAATTATTTCCTGGGCTACAGAAGGCTTCTCTCACATGAAACTAGTTAAATGCAGACCAGGTGCTTTCACAGAATTTGGAGCTGGGAGTAGAGCCAGCATCTGCCTCAGAAACCAAGAGTCTGAACAGGGCACTTCAGGAGAGAAAGGCTCTTCCCCCTCCATGTGGAGGTGGCCTGAGAAAATACTGGCTGTGGGCTGAGAAGACCTAGATTTCCTGTTGAACTTAGACCAATGGAACTGGAAGAAAATAAACCAGTAAAGAGCAGGGAAGAGTGGGCCCAGGAAGGCAAAAAAGAAGCTCCTAGCCTCAACACCCTTCTTAAAACTTGTCTCATAAAATGCCCCAAGGTTTGAGACTGTAATCACACTGGACATTTGTGGCCAGAATGGACCTGTCCAATGAGCATTAACTGCCCTGATGGTATGGCCCACTAACACCCTTATTCTTTTTCCGGAGCATCATATCAAATAAAGTAACATTCTCATCTCCATTGATTCACTTGGCTGAAAGAAACCTACATGCTGGGAGAAGAGAGGTGGGAGAAGAATTCAGAAAGCACGGAAAGACAGATGGAAGAGGCACTGGACAGCTTACTAAAATATGAGTATCAGTACCTCTGAATGCCCCCTTACTGAAAAATCTGGATTATAATTATCTGAAGCTGGAAATGAGAGAAATTGGTCCACATTAAGTCAGGTATAGTAATTCTTAGCATTTTTGTTCACATATTCCTTTTTAGGAACATGATGTAATAATAGACTCTTCCTAGAAAAAATGTACATAGTACTCACACACAAAACCCTGTGCTTTAAGAACCACTAGTTTTAATACTCGAGATGGAACCCTGTTAGTTACAGCACAAATACAATATGTAATCCTGCTCACTTGACTGCAATACAATTTTTCTTGCATCTGACCTAGTTTTATTGTATTTTTTTCAGAGCCTCATAGCAAATAAATTAACATTCTCATCTCCATTGATTCACCAAAAAGGGATATTCTTAGCATGTCAACTTTAAGAAATTTTCTTATTTGCTTTTTGTTTTGATTTAGCGTGCACTATTTTTGAAAATATTAATTGGGGTGTCACAAAACAAACTTAGCATAAAGAGGTTTATATCCAATTTCAACACAAGAGCTCCATTTCAATGTTGCATTTAACAGAACCGAAAATCATCTTCCTCTGCAAACCTATTCGTCTTCCTGCACTTTCTGTCTGGGAGAGAGTCACTGCTATCTACCCGGTCACCCGAGCCAGAACCCCGCAGTTGTTCCTGCCTCCCCTCTTCTCTTCTCTCTATATGTAGTCACCAAGTACTTTTATTCTACTTCCCAAATGAGCTCACATCCTTCCCTTTTATTCCAGTCCCTGACTCTGCCTTTAGTTTAAACCCCCATTTCTCCTCCAGATGAATCCAAAGTGTCTTCATTGGTTTTATGTTTCCCTCATTCTGCCTTATTGTCCAGAGTGACCTCACTGAAAACCATCTGATAGTGACTCCTCAAATTCATATTATTTGTTTTGTTTATGTTTCCAGGATAAATACCCATTCTTTCCCCCAGCATTGAAACTGGAAAAGTCAGCGTTGGTCCTGCCTGTCACTACCTGAACCAATAAGTAGAAACAAGGATTGAATCTTTAAGGGTGGTTTATTCAGATGCCGGAGATCTGAGAAGACCTCAGGTTATGTACCCTCAAAAACCATTTTAAGGTCTCATTTCGAGCTGACCTTTTTCTACGAAGAAAGGGTAGGTGAGGGATCTGGAAAAAATGTTAATCAGATAAGAGTTGCAGTCCTGCAGTGATTTTCTAGTGCTTCTTTATCTGTAGATCAGCAGTTCTTTAGGCATCACTGGTGTTCCCTCCCTGGAACACAATGGCTCAGATGCCTCTCCAGCCCTCGCAGACCCCCTGGGGCACAAAGGTGGAATTGCTTGTCAACCTCCTGGACTCATGCGGTCCTGCATTCCAGTTCCTGGAATAACAGCTGTTTTCACATGCATTAATCACCTACCCTCTATGACTGCAGCTAAAATCTTTACAGCTCGAGTTCCCCTATCAGCAGCTACTTTGGGGAAAACAGACCTAGGTTTGAATCCCCAGGTTAAGTCCTTGCCAGCAGTGTGACCTCAGACAGCCAGACTCTCCAAACCTTTGTCTTCTCATCTGCCTGAACTTGAAGGCTGGAGTGCTTCACACATAGAGTGCCTGGAGCATAGGAGAGACTTAATATTGAATGGCAGAAAATATATTTAAAATTCACATCGAAAAGTTGTTCTTCCTTAAAAATCCTGCTGTAACATCTTTACCTCCCACATTTTACTTCTACCTTTATTTCCTGATAATCACGATAAAGTGCCTGCAGGGATCTGCATTATCTAGAACCAAATCCTGGGCCCACCCCTCTGAGCCACCCACCACACCACAATCATGTGACCTTGGGAGGGTTAGTTTATTTCTGCATCTCAGTTTCTCCGGTCAACTCCATAAAATGAGGATGGTTTTGGATGGTTAAATAAACACCTCACTTGAAGCAAGGTTGCCAGATGTTAGTCGTCATTACCATCATCTTCATCAAACCTGGATAGTGGAACGCCTCTTTGTGGTCCTCAATTTTGTGTGAGAAAATTGGGCTTTAAGCATTGTTGTTGGGGAAAAAAGGAAAATCTGGAAATGCCTCCATGGAAGGGAGAAACAGAGGTGAGGAATGCAAATGGGTAAATTCCTGCCTTTCTGAGCTGGGAGGAGCGAGGTCCCTCGTTCCCAAGGTTACCAATGAGGACGAGGAGGGATGACATGTCCTTGAGTCTCATTTTAGACACACTGTCATAGCTCTTTACTAAGAGTGGCACCAGGGATCCAGGGGTTGCTACGGTCAGGGTGCAGGTGAAAACAAGCACTTTTTGGAAGGCAGTGAGGTGGAGCATTTAGTTACGAAAATAGCCAACATTTACTGTATAAATATGTTTGGTGAGCAATACATCCAACTCGTCAGCTGTCAGACGCGATGAAACTGAGCTGTTGATGAAACTGGGTTCCTTGCTTTAGCAAAGCCTGCTGGGCTTCCTGCAGCCCACGATGAATGGACACCTGAGTCTGGGGTGCTTGGCACTGAGAGAGAAGGAAAGCAGTGGTGGGGTAGGAGGAGAGAGCGCGGCATTGTAAGTCACATGCCTTCTTTGTGAGGTGGGCACTTAGAGAGCTATGGCATGATTGGTCCCTCGTAACCAGGTGACCACATAATGGGCTCTGTTTGGGTGGCACCAGCTAGGAAACTGGCCTTCAGTTGAGAGATGTCTGCGGAAGGAGGGGGACACTTGGCTGTCCTCTCTTCCTGAAGTGGTTGTAGTTCTCAGGGCTTGTTTGGTCCCCATCGCTTTTAAAGTAAGTCCAGCTGGTCGCCATCCTCACAGCCTAGTCAACCCAACAGACGCAGTAGCTGGGCAGCAGAGGGGTTGTTGCGGGGCCCTGTGCCCTGCTGGATTCCTGCAGCCCCGCAGCCTGGTAATCCCAGAAAGTCCGCTTGAACTGTGAACCCCCCAGGCTACCCATGCCAGCCGTGGGGGGAGGGACAAGTGAAGGTGGTGACAGAAGCCAGGAGTGGAGGTGCCCCATGGGAAACAAGCTGCTCTGTTGCCTGAAGCCCAATCGATGCCAGCCCCGTGCTGGGCCAGCACTGGTGTCAAGCGGGCTATTTTCAGTTGCCTGGGTGGAAGCCGCCTCATTCCTTCCAGCTGTGATTTAAACACAGAAGAAGAGAAAATGGTGAGAGAGAAAACATATAATAACTGAACGATGTGAAATGTTACTGGCAGCGCTACAGAGAATAGTTTTTGTTTTGTTTTATTTAAACCCAAAGGAGAACCCACAGAGTTTGGATTACTGTAACATTTCCACTTTTACACAAATCTGTCTTTAGTCTTACCTCCGTGACTCAACAGACTTGCCTTTTACATTGCCTCTTCTGTTGGTCAAAAGTCTCAAAAGAAGAAAACAAACTCGGACTTTATGTGTAACATACAGGTTTGGGAGTTGAGACGCCAGATCCCGCGCAGGAAAGTGTCTCCTTGGCTTCGCCCCCTTCCCTCCCCTCCCCACCAGAATCCTGCATTTAGGAACCTTGAGTAAAAAAGTCTGAAGACCAAATGGCTGGGGGGTGGGAAGAAGGAGGAGAGAAAGAGGGGAGGGGAAATGTTTGATGTAAAATGAAGAATTACTCTTTGCCTGAAGACTTTGTTCTTTGAAGCAGAAGATATTCTATCATAAAGATGTTAAAGCCACGTTGGTCCATTTGTTTCGTTTAAATGCCAGAGATTACTTCATAGAGGAAAAGCCTTCTAGCCCTTATTCTATTTACACTTTATTGAGCCCTTAATTTCTTTAAAAGTTAGAATACTTAAGCCTGTGGATTCCCCCAGATGGTGGCCATGGTGGCTTTGTACAAACGCCCTGTTTAGAATATTCAAACAAATGCTCGCGAAGATTTCTACTCTTCTTGGTGCTGTCAGGTAAGCCTCTGAGTGATTTTAAAAACCAGTTAGTAGATGGGTAGTGTTTGCAGATGCTAGTGTTAGAGACCAAAATATGTCCTTTATAGAATTCTTTCAAGATCTACACACACTGTCACGTGTATCTCATTTGACTCCTGTGCATGTCTGTTCTCCCTCTCTTCCTGATGAAAGAGCTGAGCCTGGCAGATCGAGAATGACTGTAACATAGCACCGAACAGAAGAGGCTGGCATGCAGGTGACAGATGTGCAAATTCAGTTGTTGTGGTGCTTAAAACCCCCTTTTGAATTTAGTTCATATTTTATAATTTCACCATAAAGTGGGCCTATCTTACTCCAGTTTTTCTACAATGGAGATTGAATTATTTGGTTACTTACATGAAGTAATAACCTGCCTTGTTTTTCTAAAAGAGTACAACATGATTTCTTTTGAGCCATTTTCATGAGGTATTCCTAAGAACCTAGTACGGACTTCAGATAGACTTCCATAGTTTTTCTACTACTTTGCCTTTGTCTATCAGTGTATCTAATATAACTGATGTGGTGGCAGTGACACAGTAAAGACACCAAGGTCCTATTATCCAATTTTATTATTCTTCATCAACTTTTCATACAGCCTTTTATGTTCTGACCTTATGAGCTTCCATAGTTTCCTGGCTAAAGGTGTTCTCTGAAGTTTTCCCTTTATCCCCCTGCCCCTGAGGAGTGAGTAGGGAAGGAACTGACAATATTATGTGAAAAAATCTCTGAGCAACACATCTTTCCTCTTTACAGTAGCCATTTTAAACCCTCTTCTTCTTCTTTTTTTTTTTTTTTGCTGTTTTTAGTGGCAATAGTAATAATCTTTTTATGTAAAAGATTTAGAAAATAGCAATTTTGAGAAAGAAGAACAAAGCAGGAGGGATCACCATACTTGACCTCAAACTATATTTCAAGGCCATGGTAATCAAAACAGTCTGGTACTGGCATAAGAACAGACACATAGATCAATGGAACAGAACAGAGAGCCCAGAAATAAACCCAAGTCTCCTTTGTCAATTAATATTTGACAAAGGGGACAGCAGCATAAAATGGAATAAAAATAGCCTCTTCAACAAATGGTGTTGGGAGACCTGGACAGCTACATGCAAAAAAATGAAACTGACCACCAATTTGCATCATACATAAAAATAAACTCAAGGTGGATAAAAGGCTTAAATATAAGTCGTGACACCATAAAAGTCCTAAAGGAGAACATGGGCAGGAAATCTCAGATATTGCATGCACCAATATTTTCACTGATATGTCCCCTAGAGCAAGGGACATAAAGGAAAGAATAAACAAATAGGACTTCATCAAAATAAAAAGCTTCTGCATGGGTAAAGTAAACATTAGTAAAATGAAAAGGGAACCAATTATATTGGAAAATATATTTGCCAATGATATCTCAGACTAGGGTTTGATCTCCAAAATATATAAAGAACTCACATGACTCCACTCCAGGAAGACAGACAATCCAGTTTAAAAATGGGCAAAGGATCTGAACAGACACTTGTTCAAGGAGGACATACAGAGGGCCCAGAGACATATGAAAGGATGCTCAGCATCACTAGCTATCAGAGTGATGCAAATTAAAACCACAATGAGATACCACTTCATACCAGTCAGAATGGTCATCATAAACAAATCAATAAATAACAAGTGTTGGAGAGGATGTGGAGAAAAGGGAACCCCAGTGCACTGTTGGTGGGAATGCAGACTGGTGCAGCCACTGTGGAAAACAGTAGGGAATTTCCTCAAAAAACTAGAAATGAAACTGCCTTTTGGCCCAGCAATTCCATGGCTGGGATTATACCCTAAGAATCCTGAAACACTAATTCAAAAGAACCTATGCACTCCAGTGTTCATAGCAGCACAATTTATAATAGCCAAGTGCTGGAAGCAACCTAAGTGCCCATCACTCAATGAGTGGATCAAAAAACTATGGTACATTTACACAATGGAATACTACACAGCAGGAAGAAAGAAGGAGATCCTACCCTTTGTGACAACATGGATGGAACTAGAGAGCATTATGCTAAGTGAGATAAGCCAGGTGGTGAGAGAGAAATACCACATGATCTCACCTTTAACTGGAACATAATCAACAAAACAGACAAGCAAGCAAAATATAATCAGAGATATTGAAATAAAGAACAAACTGATAGTAACCAGAGGGGAGTGGGGAGGGAAATAATGGGGGAAAGAAGGGAAAGGGTCATCAAAGAACATGTATAAAGGACCCATGGACAAAGCCAAAAGGGGGTAGGATTGAGGATGGGAGGGGGGGTAGGTGGAGAAGGAGAAAGTGGTGGTGGGAAAATGGAGACAGCTGTATTTGAACAATAAAAAATGATTAAATAAAGATTAGAAAATACATATCTAGAACTTTTATTAATATTTTTGTATTGATTCTTTCTGAATTTTTTGTATACAGATAAACAACTTTATTTTTTAAAAAATGGGGTCCTCTTTTATGTGCTGCTGTGGATGTTTTGTTCTAAAGAGAAGTAATGAATAAAACTCCTGGAACTGTGCTGGACACCTAGAAAGCCCTCCAGGACATATTTCCATACAACTGCAAGGAGCTCTAGTGCACAATTTTTTTAAATAATTTTTAAAAAAGATTTTATTTATTCATTTTTAGAGAGAGGGGAAAAGAAAGATAAAGAAAGGGACAGAAGTATCAATGTGTGGTTGCCTCTCATGCACCCCATACTGGGGACCTGGCTTGCAACCCACTCACACCCCAGGCATGTGCCCTGACTGGGAATTGAACCGGCAACCCTTTGGTTCGCATTTGTGCTCAGTCCACTGTGAGCCACACCAGCCAGGGCTCTAATGCACAACTTTTAATAACTGTCAGGTGTGCCATCAAATGGTTGGAGCATCATTCATTTGGTCTTTTTCCCCCCCCCTCATCTGAGGATATGTATTTATTGACTTTAGAGAAAGAGGAAGGGAGAGAGAGAGAGAAATATCTATGTGAGAAACATCGATTGGTTGCCCCTCACATGCACCTCAACCAGGGGTTGAATGTGCAACCTAGGTTTGTGCTCTGACCGGGAATTGAACCCTCAACCTTTTGGTGAATGGGTTAATGCTCCAATCAACTGAGCCACCTGGCCAGGACTGGTTGGCCTTCTTTAAAAGTAAAACCATACACCATCCCATTATGATGCTTTCTTCTAAGGCTACAGATAAAAATGGATGCATTGTATTTCCCTGTAGAATTCACGTGGTATATTTTCTTATCTAATTAGGATGTTATTGTGTAGTTAAGGTATTTTAACAATAAATGTTCTTACTCCTAAATGAAAGTTACTCTTGGTTTTTCACTGGACATTAGAACTCCTCTTTTAGGTTTTTGTGGTTCTTGTGTCTTTAATTCAGAAGTACTACTTTCAGATCTGAAAGTAAAATCATGCTGATCTTAGATGACAAATCAAAAGATATTAGATAAAATCTTAGAAGATATAGGAAAATTGGGAGAGACTTAACTAGTTTTGGGCACACTAAAACAGATGTTTAATGGGCACCATGCCACATACAGGACAGTGACACAGAAGACAGCACCCCTGTCCCAACATTAGTCCTTACATTCTAGAGGAGCCTGGGGCAGACAATACATGAACTATCAAGAAAGTCAGGTTGGCTAAAGACGGGTGCCCTCCTTACACTGAGGGTGGGTGACATTGAGCAGTCCTCAGAATGAGAGGGAGCCAAGTGAGGAGGTGGGAGGAGGGGCCTCCATAGGACCTAGAGATCTAGCCTCTCTGCAACACTTCCTGTTGGATAAAGGGCAGGATAAAGACATTTCTACTATTTTCTTATTTAGAGTGTTGCTCTTAAATCAGTTGACGTATGATACATTGTGTATTACCAATTTTAGCAATTTTTTCCCAACCCTGCCTTCTCTGGAAGCTGTTAGTACCTTTTAGTACCTCTGGGCTTGTGGAAGTTTATAATACAGTACCTTTGTACCTTTGTACCTTTGTACCTTTTCATTTTCCTGTGGTTACTATGAAGTCTGCAGATCTTCTCTCCTTTGAGTGAATAGTTTTGTTTCTTTGACATTTTCTTCTTTTTGACATTCCTTCTTTTGTCTAGTATTATTACTCAGAAGTGGGAACTCTTAGACCAGTATTCCTGCACAGATCTCTAAATTTTTTCCCCTGATATTTTTCATTTTGTCTCTTTCAACTTTCTGATGTCCTTGATTTATGCACCAACCCTTCTGTTGAATTCTTTGTTTTATCTATCTTGTTTTTGATTTATAGAGCTCTTTTATAATCTGTCATTCCTTTTTCAAATGGCTTTTGGTTATTTCACCAATGATGCAGACCCGTCTCGCGGGTCCGTGTGTTGTGGATGTTTATCCTATGTCTCTGGACAAATGACGAACAATGAACAAATTCACACGGACTAAAGAAATCCTGTGGAGAAAAAGGGACAGCGCGGCCGCTCTCTAAGTGAGAAAGAGCGGCCCCGACCCCTGCTTGGACAGGCTTTTACTGATATTTTAGGTACATTACATCAAGGATGGTCCTCATTTACTATGCACAGGTTTGCTTTAGGTGGTTCCCAACTATAGACAACAAAGGAAAGAATGCTGCTAATCACTTCAAAGATAAAGGTCATTTGCAAATACAAAGGGGAGAGGCAGCTTAGCTGGTTACACCCGTACTTTGGAAGTCTACCACAGATCACAGTGAACCTCTGCTGTCTGGATCCCAGGTGAGGGAGTTTTTTAGTAAGAGCAAGTTTCAAAGCAGCCTAGGTACAATGCATGCCTGATTCCCCACGGGAGACTGATTTGTGGATCCATTTCCTGCGTGCTGAACATGCATCTGTCTGTTTTCAGAACAGAGCTGAGCTACAATCCACATTTCACACGGATAGGTTCCCTATATGCCAATGCAACCTTTTTTTTTTGCATTTTGGACGTTGTTTAAGAATTATTTTTTTTTGCTTTGGCTGGTGTGGCTCAGTGGATTGAGCACCAGCCTGCCAACCAAAGGGTCATTGGTTGGATTCCCAGTCAAGGGACATGCCTAGGTTGCAGGCTAGGTCCCTGGTCCGGACTGTGCAAGAGGCAACCACATACTGATGTTTCTCTCTGTCTCTTTCCCCCTCCCTTCCCCTCTGTCTAAAAATAAAAAAATAAAATCTTTTATAAAAAAACAATTATTTTTTTAAGTTTTCATTTGCTTCTGAATTTTATCACTCTCATTCATTTTCTTCTTCCTGTTTTGACCTCTCTTACTTGTTGGTTTTCCTTACATATGTAGTGGTCCCTGGCTGTCTCTTAAGATCTAACTGGAAGTGCCAGGCGTGAGCAGGATATTTGTTAACTGACCGGCCTCACTGCAAGGGTCCTGGGGCCAGGCCTCTGAATTCTGAACCTGTCTCGAGTTCTGTAAGGTAAACTGGCTTGCTCGCTCCTGTCCCAGCCACTCCCTGTAGGCACCAAGGTTGTGCTTCCCCTGTTCTGCCATGACTGTTACCACTTCTTTGTTGAGTCTTCAGCTTTCAGACATTACAAATCATCTGCTGTTCATCCTATATGTTGAATAACAGTTTTTATGTCTTTAATTCTAATGTGATATCTTTACCAGGAAGGAGACACAATTAGATTTGTGGTCAGTCCTTCCTGTTTAACACAAACTTAGAACCTATATTTAAAGTATAAATCAAAGTTAAAGTTTTAATTCAATATAATTGATGATATTAATTCAGAGAATACCTTTGGCTATTCCTGTAATAGCATACTACACTTTTTTACTAAAGCTGTGATTAAAAATTCTATTAAAACCACACACCCTGCCATCATGTTCCATAATATTCTTTAGTGCCTAAAGTGTTTGACATTTTTAAGTTAATTAGAGGTCATTAATTTTTAATATCCAAAAATTGTCTTATGAAAAACTAGAGAGAAAAAGTAAACTTCAGCTTTATTTTTTCACGGGTTAAAAGATGAGACAGTGGGCACAAGGGGCGGGAACAAGATTTCTACAGGTACTTGACCTTTGATACTAAGGCTTGTCTTATGACTTATTAGGCCTCGAGGTATGATTCTTTTTCTAGTCTTTGCCATTGACCCTTTAGTCTACTAAGTAATATTCCCTTCCTTTTCTTGTAAAGATTGTAAAAGTTCCATCTGTTCTGTCATTAGTGCTGAATGAAGTAAAAAATAAAAATGATTCTTTGTCCCTGTCTATTCTAGTGACCAGCTCAAATAATACTTATGAAAATGAAACTGCCAATAGTGCTGTACCTGTTTATTTTTTATTTTTTTGGTATTTGCATATTATAGCTTTATGTTTGTTAGTGTAGCTTATTGAGGTTGTAAGCCAGGGATAGTAAGACTTAAATGATAAAGGACAATTTTCTGAAATTTTCAGGCAAGATAAGGGAAAAGTAACCTGCTGTCAGTCAATATATTCAGCCTTTCTTCAGAGGCTCAGTTCTGCCACTCTCTAGGGAATCCTACATACTTGGTAGTTAAAACATTGAATAGTTGGGAGTGGGCCTGGGTTGATAAAGTATTCAATGTTTCTTTGGTTGGATCTTGCCAGTAGACTATAAGTTGCTAATTTACTAAAAACCCTATTGGGCTGTAAGATCATGAATAATTAAAATTTTAAAATGTTTTAGCACTGATATTTTCAGAGACAAACCAATATACATCATAATAAGAAAAATTAAATAGAAGAAAATGAAAGCAAATATCACCTAAAGCTTTACCAATTCGTCTGTATTTTGGTGCCTTTTTTCCTATTGATTTTATTCCCCCAGCATATAGGTTTTTGGTCATAATTGACTTTATCATGGTGTATTATACGCCCTATTACACCTTAATAATAGTGATCTTAAAAGATAACCTTCCAGCTGACCAAGTGAGTGCCAGGAGCAGCCAGGCTCTTTGGGCTGGGCGGCTGGGTTGGCCAGCTGGGTTTTGCCAGCAGGGGCCGTCCCCGGGGCTGCCACGAGTCTGCCTCTGGGGTGAGTCCGTGGCCTCCCCGCCTTGCTCAGTATCTGCGCTCTGTGTTGCAGGTCCACGTGGAGCAAGAGCAAGTGCCTGAGCAACATCCACGGGCCCCCCAAATCCGGAGCTTTGCAGAGCCCTCCCAAAGGGTTTATTGTGACCGGCACTAGCAAAGCCTGTTACAATGTCGGGGTACAGGATGTTTTGGAAACAGCAAGTGAATATTGTAAAGAAC
This sequence comes from Macrotus californicus, assembly GCA_007922815.1. Classification (NCBI taxonomy): domain Eukaryota; kingdom Metazoa; phylum Chordata; class Mammalia; order Chiroptera; family Phyllostomidae; genus Macrotus; species Macrotus californicus. Next base: position 3,757 of record VMDR010014225.1, on the reverse strand, counting down.
TTCAGACAGTGCTTTTACGGCCGTTGCAGACCAGTGAGAAGTTAAGTTTAGCAAACACTTCCTATTGAATGGGAAATTTATAAGAATTAAGCTCTGTCCAGCAGGTGCTTGGACAGTCTTTAAAAGCTGCCTGAAGCTAAGAGGAGAGTTGGAGGCTTCTTTTTAAATATGATGCCAACAGTGAAAAACCTCCAGGTCACCTGCTTGTGCCAGCCACCCCTCCGCAATGACTGCTGTCCCGAGTGCAGTGAGAGTTGGGGGAGCTGGGGGAGACGCCAGGTGCGGGCGGTCAGGGATTCTCGCGTGGAGCTCCAGCCTCAGCACATCATTAATGCACCTGGGTAACTCCCCACGCTGCTCAAGGAGCTCGAGGGACACACGGAGCACTGTCATCCTGATAAACGAGAGATTCAAAAATCCACGACTGCCTTCCAAAACCTTTCAGTGCAGTGTCGAGATCTGGAGAAGGTGGGAGCTGGAGATGCAGATCCTAAGGGAAGCCAGCCATCCAGGCAGATGACATTAAGACCCTGGGTCACATTGTTGACCTGTCCCAGGTCATGATTCAGTGTGTCAGAAGTGATGGAAAAAAAGAAAGATAAGCTTCTGCTGCTGTCCCCTCTGTTTTGATAATGTTGTCTGCCAGTCACAAGGCTGGTTTTAGCTATCAGCGGAGGCTCCCAACGACAGGAATGCGAATCACACAGCCTGAGCACAGAGAAAGTCACAGCGATGCACCTGAGGTGTCAGGGAGCCTGAGTGACTAGAGGGTAGTGTCATGCAACAACCTGCAGGATCCCCAGCAGTGGCCGGACCACGCACAGAAGAAACGGAAGTGGCGTCCGCCCAGAAGGCCCATTCTGTGCAGTCTCATACCCTCTCCTGCATTCCATCACCCCTTGCAGCAAGCCTGCGGACAGCAAGCCCATGCCCCGACGCCTGCCCACCACACGCTGCCCCAGCCCACCCACCACGGCACTCCACACTCCACCGTCAACGCGGGCCGGCGCCCCCAGCCTCCAGCGGCCTCCACGCCACTGAGCTCGCAGTCTGGAGCTAGGTGTCTTCACCTCTCTCCCAGCTCTCGGCTGCTCTCTGCCATGAGGAGGGTCTGAGTGCGAGTTCAAGGCCAGGACAGGGGCAGCTACCCACGGCTAGGATGTTAACACATCATAAATTTTGTTTGGGGTATAAATAAGATATTGAAATTAAAATCAGGTTGTGATATTTAATACACTTTTCCATGTTTCAATAATTTTCCATTTCTTTAAAGCTTTAGAACATGTAACAATACAAATCAGACAAGGATGGGTTGAGTTCTACATTTTTCCTTTGCTTCACTCTGGAATATGACTCCCCCTGGAGGGGCAGATACCAAATTTTTTATCTTCTCAATTTATGTGTTTCCCTCTGAAAGTGTATCGTGATTTCTCCCCATAAACAATTCTGAATCCATAAATTATACCGAGTGCTATGAATTCAATGCTTAACACCCTCAGAAATGGATCATTTTGCAACTTCTTGCTAAAATAGTCTCTGAGCAGGGGCTGGGAGCATGACGAGAGGGGTGGAGGGGATCAATTCCATGGTGATGAGAGGAATCTGGAATTACTGCGGAGTATTTGCAGATAGTGAATCATAATGCTGCCTTCCTGACATCTCTAGAATCTCAGGGACCCACTTTACCAAGATTCCAATCAATAAATCAGTACATTCCAGCAGAATGTGAAGAAGAAAGCAGAGGTTTTTAGTTCTAGAAAATAAAAGGATCTATACTCGCAGTTTAGAAGAACATCTGGGAGGAGCCGTAGCAAAGACCCCACCTTAGCCATGGGGCCTGGACTGGTCCCCCCACCCCCACCCCCTTCTCCCGAGAGGCATGAGGCCTCAAGCTGTTCTGAAGCCCCAGCAGAACCTCCTCCTGCAGAGAGGAAGCCACTGTCCTCACGTGAATACTGCCCTGAATTCTGCGGACAAATGCACATGCCCTCAGTTAAGAAATGACAGACTCTGCGCCCTCAGTTAAGAAATGACAGACTCTGCGCCCTCTGATGGCTACGGGTGTGCAGTGCAGAAAGCTCAAACCTGTTGGTTGGTTTTAATTTGATTTAATGTAATTTTTTTTACTGAGGTAACATTGGTTAATAAAATTATATAGGTCTCAGGTATACAATTCTATATAATACATCATCTGTATATTATCTGTTTATCACCCCAAGTCTCCTTCCGTCACCACTTATGCCCCTTTTACCCTCTTCTACATTCCCCCAACCCCCCATCCCTCTTGTGATCACCATACTGTTGTCTGGGTCTCTGAGCTCTCTCTTTGCTCAATCCCTTCACCTTTTCCCTCCAGTCCTCAGCCCCTCCCCTACTGGCAGCTGTCAGTTTGTTCTCTGTATCTGTGAGTCTGTTTCTATTTTGCTTGTTAGTTCAGTTTGTTCCTTAGATTCCAAATCAAAGTAAAAAATCATGTAGTATTTGTCTTTCTCTGACTGGCCCTTTTCTCTTAGCATAATGCTTTCCAGGTCCATCCATGCTGTTGCAAAATGTAAAATTTCTTTCTTTTTAGCGAGTGAGTAGTATTCCTCTGTGTAAATGTACCACAGCTTTTTCATCCACTCATCTCCTGATGGGCCCTTGGGCTGCTTCCAAGTCTTGGCGATTGTAAATAATGCTGCAGTGAGCATAGGGGTGCTTGTGTTCTTTCAAATCAGTGTTTCAGGCTCCTTGGGATATATTCCCAGAAGTGGGATTGCTGGGTCATAAGGCAGTCCATTTTACATTTTTGGAGGTGACACCACGCTGCTCTCCACAGTGGCTGCTCCCCTCATCCTCACCAGTACCTGTTTATTGATTTGCTGGTGATAGTCATTCTGACAGGTGTGAAGTGGCAGCTCATTGCAGTTTTAATTTGCCTTCTTCTGATAATTAGTGATGTTGAGCATTTTTTCAGGTCTATTGGCCATCTGCATGTCTTTTTAGGATAAGTGTTTATTCGCATCTTTTGCCTATTCATTTAGTTGTATGTGTTTTTGGTGTTGAGTTTTATAAGTTCCTTATAAATTTTGGACATCAAGCCCTTATCAGTTATATCAGTGAATATAATCTTCTCCCATTCAGTGGGTTGCCTTTTCATTTTATTGATGGTTTTCTTTGCTGTGCAAAACCTTTTTAGTTCAAGGTAGTCCTGTTTGATTACTTTTTCTTTTGTTTCTCTTGCCCGAGGAGCTATATCAGAAAAAATATTGCTATGAGAAATGTCTCAGATTTTACTGCTTATGTTTTCTTCTAAGATTTTTATGGATTTGAGTATAACACTTATTTAAGTCTTTAATTCATTTGAGTTTATTCTTGTGTGTGGTGTAAGAAGATGGTCTAGTTTCATATTTTTGCACATATCTGTCCAATTTTTCCAACACCATTTATTGAATAGACTATTTTTAATCCATTGTATGTTTTTGCTTTCTTTTTCAAATATTAAGTGACTATAAAGGCATGGGTTTATTTCTGGGCTCTCTATTCTGTTCCATTGATCTATATGTCTGTTTTTATGCCAGTACCAGGCTGTGGTGATTACTATGGCCTGATAGTATCGTTTGATGTCAGGTAGTGTGATTCTTCCCACTTTATTCTTATTTCTCAAGATTGCTGTTGCCCTTTGGGATCTTTGGTGGTTTCATATAAATTTTTAGACTATTTGCTATAGTTCTGTGAATTATGCAATTTGTATCTTCATAGGAATTGTGTTGAATCT
>VMDR010014224.1:0-23842 GCA_007922815.1 Macrotus californicus | reverse complement strand
CAACTGTCTCACTCCTCTATCCCATTCCCATTTGAGACTGGCCCAGAAACAAAATAAAAAACAAGACTGTGCCCACCCCAGGACTCCTGCACTGTGGCCACTAATAGCAACCTTACTAAAACCCCCAGCATGGATGGGGTGTAAACTAGCTATGGCCTATCCAGAGGCCCCAAGGGGAGCTAGTCTCAGCTGGGCTGCTGCCATCTGGGTGTTAGAGCTTTAGATGACATTTCTATAATAGCCTTTTGTAGTTGACTGTTCTTTGGCAGCCCACCTTGTGAACATATCCTGGTATTTGTCCCTTCTGAAGCGCTCCCGCATGGACTAGAAGCTTGGACATGTATGTGACTGGTTCCAGTCAATGGGTCAGTAGTAAGCATGTTATAAGCAAAGGCTTGAGAAGCACTTGTAATTGAAGTTTGTTTTCCTGGAATGTCGGAAGAATGCTTTTTGGAACCCAGCCTCCATGTCATGAGGCAGCCTAAGCAACCACATGGAGAGGCCCACCTGGGAGAGGACTGACCAAGACTACCATCTGCACTCCCAAGTACTGGCTGCTTCCCCAGTGACCCAGGCAGCACCATATAGAGGGAACCACCTGGAAAACCCACACAACCCAAGAGAAAATATACTACTATAGTGTTAAGCCACTAGATTTTGTGGTGGTTTCTTATGTAATATTAGGTAGCTATCAAATCCTTTATTCTTTTTGTCATCAAACAGCTGTGGTAAATATTGAGATGCACAACCGACAAAGTGCCTCCACTTTCCTACGACACTGCTGTGTCCTGAAGCGGCAGCGGGAATGCAGGTATACTAGCCAGCATTTTATTGAAGGGTGACAGATGTGAAAGACCTACTACTTAACATACTGGGCTGTCACTTGAGCTCAGTGCTCAGTGTATCGCCATGCAAAAAAAAGAAGTGACATTTGCTAACCCAGCTTTAAAAGGGGCTTCTTCAAGGAAGCCAGGACAACTTTCCTCCTCACGGTAGCAGGCCAAAAGGACATTGTTTGGATGCTAAAACTAGTGTTGGAATGTCTAAGGAGTAACAGAATATTACATCAACTCAGTGAATCTCCCCACAAAATACTTACTTGCAAAAACTAAAAAATCAAAGTTAAATTTGCTAGGAATGGAACTAGTGGACAGCATGTGCTTCCTAAACGATGGGCTGAGAAGAACTCAGCATCATGTTGTGGTATTTCTGCCAAAGTATCTAACAGAATGCTGAATGAAAGGAAACAACAGGCACTCCCAAGTTCAGGGATACTCTGCAAATCAACTAGCCAGTACTTGTAAAAAATGTCAACATTAAGAAAGACCAGGGCAGTTTGTGATTGTAAGAGACTAAGAAAGCATGACAACTGAACACAACGCTTGATCTTGATTTTCTTATCCTATAAAGGGCAATGTTAGAACAATTAGTGAAATGTGAATTAGGTCTGTAGATCAGATAATAGCATGAGGTCAATGTTAACTTACCTGGATTTTGATCATTGTACTGTGGCGAGGTAAGAACATTTCTTACTTTAAGAAATGCACACCATACTATGAAGGGTAAAGGGACATGGTATCTGCAACTTACTTTGAAATGGTTCAGAAAAAAGTGTGTGTACATGTGTGTATAATATGTATAAAGAGGGCAAGAAAAAGGCAAATGTGTAAAATATTGATATTTAGGGGATAGGGATAAAGGGTTATCTGGGAATTCTTTGTCCTCTTTTGCAAATTTTCCATCAAGCCTGAAATTAAGTCAGTTAAAAACAAAATATTTTAAAGGTAATATTTGCTGAGTCATTCCTTTTGAAACTTTGTCACAACCACCCAGCCTGCTCTAGAAAGTTCCCTCCTCCAATCTGAACAGGGTTTGTTACTGCTTTTTGGCTCACACACCCCTTTAAATGTCTGTTGATGCTTCAGGGCCCTCCCCTGAAAAACAATTTTACTCTTATACTTACTTCTTTGCACACAACAACCCGAAGTTATGAACCCTTCCTTACCTGCAAGACCAGCTATGAAATACCCACACCCCAAAGGTGGGAGGTCCAAGCAGCACATGTAGGAAGTGACTGGCTCAGCTCAGAATCACTAGTCCCCATTCTGGGTCCAAGGACCCTTTGGCCTGGGAGAGCTCTTCCTCCATTTCACACCACACTGCAGACCGGGCCAGGCCATTGCAGAGACAGCTCCAGTGCAGACGGGATCAGTCTCTGCGGTCCGTGTGCTATTTTACTCAACCTCTCAAGCCTGTTTTCTCTTCCATAAAAGAGGACATTATAGGACCACCTCATGGAGTCCTTGGGAGAAGTAAGAGCTCAGTAGGAGCAGCCATTATTTTCTTATTTTTAGCACCTAGAATGTGTCTGCTCAATGTCTTATAAACTTTTATGTTTCTACCCTAGCTTTGGCTTTGGAAATGCCAGGCGTTCTGCTGCTATATGGAGACACAAGGCCACCACCCAAGGCTTAAGCCCCAGACGCTTAAGCTCCCAATAATTCTTGTTTTTCCAAGAACCTCTGAGATCAGGCCTTTACTTTTCATCCCACTTAAAGCTTAATGCCTTTTGTTGGACATAACTTTTAATTTAGCCTTTAGCCATACTCAGTTTAACTCGAATACTAGACATTTTGACCAAATGTGAACATATTAGTAATGTATTTGCTTTTCAACTGCTACTCATTTTCACCTTGAAGTTTTCTCTCAAAATGACATGAATTATAAGGTGTCATTTAAAGTGAAGACAGGGAGTGGCTATGAGTAGCTGGACAGAGGGCATCATGTACTACAAGTTTAGGGGTTTCACACAGAAATTGGTGGGAACATGGGCTTCCTACGCCCATAGCCCACAGGGATTAAAGCCTATGATTTCCACATAAGCACCACCTATCATATTTGCCACACCAACTAATCTGACTTCCAATTACAGTGCATATCATGCTGGGAAAAACAAAGTTCGTGAGCTGCAGAAGTTTTTCCAGAAATCAATGGTGTGCCCATCCACCTGAAATAAGGCCTGCTTGAGCCACCATGGCAGGGACCATCTACTGCCTAACTGCCTCTTCATGGCTTTACAACCCAGAAACAAATAGGCTGCAAAGGACTGGTTTGCTTTTTGGCATAAATCTTTGAATTTATATTTTTCATTGTTTCTATAAATTTTTTTTTACTTGAATAGCCTGCTTAACATTTTGCAAGAAAAAAATAGATATTAGGACCATATTTCCCTTTGTTTATGAAATGCACGTGGCCTATCAGAGCTAATTCAACAGTTAAAATAAATGTTGAAAAAAATGCTGCTGCTCTTATTGGGCTCTTGATTTCCTTGGAGGTTCTAGGTGAAGGCTGTATACAGGCTCATTAATAGCAGCCTCTGCTGAGGTCCTTGGGGAATTAAGGTGGCATTTCTGAGCACAGATTTGATGTGACTGAGGAAGAAAGACAAATGCCAAGACCAGGCACATGAAATAAACAGGGTTTGAGTTAGTAGTTACTGTATTTTGCCATGTACAATGTACAGCTTTTTTGCCAAAATTTTTGAGAGAAAAATAAAGATGCACATTATATATGGGTATGATTACATACCATCAGTATAATAATCCTGTGTATAATGCACACAGATATGTGAGTGCACATTATACACAGAAAAATACGGTACACTGCAGAGATTTTTCCATCTTGCAGTAGTAATAGAAATTATGCAGCATGCCTCTATTCATTGGGAAGTTTGTTTCAAAGGGTTATTTTGCTCATCTCAATCTTTAGTGAATTTGTATGTGTAATTGCTATGCAGTTATTCCATCATGGGAACAGCACACCTGTTTACTGTTCCATTTTAGACTTAACAGCTGCATCAATAAAACAGATATAACACAAAGTCTCCTTTACCTTGTGAAAATGTCATGGCTTTTAAATTATGATTTATTTTGATTATGGAATAAATACATGAATAAAAAATCTAAAAAAAACAGTGAAGACAGGTCTGTCCTGACCCCTGAAGTATCACTGCTGCAGAAAGGAGTGTGCAGCGCTGTGTGCACATCCATGTAACCTAGGAGCTTCTCTGTGCAGAGGCTCAAACTGCCCATTTTCTTAGAGTGTCAACACTACCTAAAGCTTTGGGGTAAAAAAAAAATCCATTATTTAACATTAAAACAGATATACCTAAAGAGTAAATGAGTGTTAGGTTACAACTGATCCCACCCTCTCTGTTGGGTCCTTGCAGGGCGAGGTTGGGAAGTGTTGGTTTAGCTCTCTGGAAGGGGAGAAAGGTGATAAAGAGTCCAGAGGATTCATTCTCTGGAGGCAGCCCATCACAGCTTTGGTGAACTTGGCAAATGAGTGAGTCCTGGGCCAAGTGCTGGGGAGCCCTGAACCTCGTAAAGAGAGACAAGTGACAGAACAACTTCTAGACTATATTCACGAGGGCACAATGCATTCCCCTCGAACAGAAAGATTCAAGCTGGCTCTAACTACAGTCTGTAGAACAGAGGTTCTTAACCTGTGGTCCACAGATCTCTGATGCAAAATCTTAAATGTGCCAGTTTTCTAGAGAGCACTCAGATTTCTTTGGATTCTGAAAGGGATACATGTCCCAGAAAGTTAAGAGCCACTGCTCTTAAATAAAGTTTGAAAGCAAAATGATTAGATGGAAGATCTAGTTGTTACAAAGAAAGATTTTTATTTGAGAATAGCCAATACTTTCAGAAATGCTCCTGCTGGATCCAAAAAAAGCTTATTGAGAGTTGGTCTCCAACACCCCCCCCCCCCAACAGCCTAGTCCTGAAGACAATATAGGTCTGTCCATGGCTGATTCTCCTTCCACCACTGCACACGTCCACCCAGTGGTGCAATCTAAATGCAGGCCACTCAGCCACTCAACACCAAGCCAACTTCATAGGCACAGGGAAACTGAGACCCTCAACTCCCAGACCAAGCCCCTGGTGGGAGATGATAACAGAACAGGTGAAGCAATGTGTAGATACAACATTTAGTTTATTTTGACTGTGACCAAAGTCAGACAGAGACAACAGAACCTCACTGACTTAGAAATTCTGCAGGTTCAATGACAACACATCAAGGATAGAAAAAGGCTTGGCATCCCTTTATGTAACCATCTCATAATCCCTCATCATCCCAGGACAAGAGAGTGCCTCTTGGGCACTGCATGAATCTTTACGGCAATCACATTTGCTCATCCTTTAAATTAGGATGGACAGATTCTCTCTTACCCAGAGTATCAGTTTAGATACTCATTCTTACAGACTGTCCAGTGAAGGACAGCAGCATCTTTCAGTGTTAGTTAACTGGAGATCAGAGTCCCAAGATGTGTGTCGACGGTCTCTCCAGAAAGGACTAATTGGACAGTGATTTTGCTGATGGGCTGCTCACTGCTCATTCCGTCGCCCACCTCTTTTCTCAGCTCAGCTGAGAGTTTGAATGAATGTCTAATTGCAGAGATGAGAACTCATGGTGAAATGAATAAGGTCTATGTGAAGACCCATCTCTAACAGCGTATGTGTTTCTCTGTGAAGAGCTACATTCCAGTCACATCAGCGTCGGAGCCTCAGGAAGAATGCATGTTTACACTCTGTGCTCTCCAAGGGGTAATACTTGTCATAAAAATCTAACACATATTCCTCAGTCTTGAATCCAAACTTCTGGTACAGCAGCATAGCGGGGTTGCTTGCTGAGACGTGAAGGGTTACATCCTTGCCCATGCAGGTCTGCCAAAATAGTGGAAAAATACAAGATGAATAGGAGAAAGCCTGAGGGAAAACCAAGTAGGTGAAGAAACTGGAGAAGTCAGGGACTCAGACTTTGCAACACCTAGCAACAGCTGGAAACCAAATGACATTTTGCCTGGATCAAAACATTCACTGAAGCATTCATCAACACTGAGGAAACTGACAGTATGCTGAGTGTTCTTTTTTCTCTCTGAAGCAAAGGGTCAAGGGAGGTATTTTATCGTCAACTGTATTATTGATACTTCAATTACATTTAAATATATCAAACATATCTATACCAAACACTAAATCAGTCTTGAAGAAATAGTGAACAAGGTAAGCTCTGTTTTTAAAAACTAGATGTTAAATTATGTGACCAGATATGAAATGTTAAGACTTTCATTTAATTACAAAACCTGAAGAATCTACATGGACCTTCTGAATCCCAAAGTCTATCTCCCATCCCTTCCAAACTGACAGAACTCACTTCTTGAACGGAGATTTCTATATTTAGGATAGACCCAATCCTAGGGAAAAAGAGTAGTAATTATTCTACCAATATAAGGCAAGTCCTCAGATTCTTTAATTAGCTACACAGGCTAAAGTACCCCAAAAGTATTATATATAAACAACTTGTTTTTAATTAAGAAAGCACCAAAATACTGATGTTGACAGGGTCCTTGAGAGTTTATACTTCATGGTTCCCCCAAGGCCTCTACTTAAGAATTCTGTCAAAAGTAGACAGCTACCTTCTATTCTCTGTTGAATTCACATTCTGCATCCAAAGGCATTTTAGGACAAGAAAGAATTACTAGTATACCAAGGACAAGAGTGTAACCTGTGGTAAGGTTAGTATTCCTTCTACCGCAAATATGCATAGTCTGATCATGGCCATCACCAAGTACTACTGACTGTGTCTGGGCCTGGGCTGGCTGGGGGCCAGGTACCCGCATACCAAGATGAAGACTCTTCCTCCCACCCAGGAAATGCTCTGTAAGGACGGACTGGACCAACCTTGTGTCAAGCACACACATCAAACTGTCATCTGTGCTCAGCCCTCAAGCCCTTGCCAGAAGGGAAAGGCAGAAATCCTACAGGCGTTCTGCTAGGTTGGAAGGATGAACACAGAGTAGAGGTCAATTCTGTGAGTGGAGTAGGCAGAGAAAAAGGGGGTGTGGGAGAAATAACTGACAAGATCTCAGTTTAAGACAACACAAGGTAGCACATATTAATTGTTGAGAGAGGTAAGAAAGCAATTTATTTCTAGAAGACGGTTCCCGAGGTTCTGGCCAACACTTGGAATTATTGAGCAAGTTTCATTAAAAACTGGAAAAATAACATTTTATCAACTCCATCCTCCATTTAATACTGTACTGTATACTTGATAGTTGCTAAGAGAATAAACCTTAAAAATTCTCAAAATAAGAAAAACAAAATTTTGTAATTGTTTGGTGATGGATGTTAATGAGACCTAATGTAATGATCATTTTACAGTGTGTGCAAAATTGAATCATTATGTTGTACACTCGAAGCTAATTAATATAATGTTGTATGTCAATTACACCTCCATAATAATAATAAAAAAATCCCAAACCAAAAACGAATCTAGACCAATAACAAAATCATCCATACCAGATGGTTTCTAAGTAACAGCTGCCAAAAATATGCTCGGTGAAATAAAATCCTTGCATGTTTTTCTGATGTTACTATATAAATATATGGTGTATTTTCTTCAAAGGTGATATAGATATTATCAATGGATGAATTATAATTTGATATTAGAATTAAGTCTCAGAAGGTTCATACCAGGTTATATACGGTGATAGTAAAATGAAAAGCAATCAAGAACTGCAAAATATGTACTGCTGATTGATATAGCTTAGCTACAACGTTTTAAAATACTTGAAAACCAAAAATCATAGTTCCACTTCCTTGTCTGAGTTGTGGAGGCACTGACTGTATGAGCGGCAGCATCACCAATATGGACAATGTAAGTGCTTCAGGCTTTCACTTTTGCTATTTTCTCATTGATTTACTACACGTAATCACAAACTGGCTTCTTCAAAACCTGGCTCTAAATAGCAATTTTATTTTAGAGGGTTGAAGATTTTTGTCTATGTGTTTTTTTTTATAAAGAAAAGTTATTTTCATCAAAAGAAGCACACAGGCTGTATATACAGTGCACACCAACAGAAGTAAAAAAAAGTGCATTATGCATCTTCTATTGCAAATTCACAGTACAAAAGACACTGTCTTTTAAATATATACTAGAAAAAAACAAGAAAAAAACAATGTAATAAGAAAAAATGGATAACATTACACAACGCACCAGGACCCACTGGCAGCTTCTGAAAACCAAAGGGCAACCCATCCTGTGGAGAATGATGGGGACTGGCATTGTCACTTGGTCTCATGTTCCATGGGCCGTGCAGGAAGGGCCCTGCTCAGATCTACTCTTCCTCCAATTCTTTCCAAAGAGCCCAGGAGCAAGTATGTAGAAGATGAGCAGAGACAACATACCTGAATGAGATGATAAATCATGAAAGTTGCAATCCCTGCTCTTCTCCATTCGGGATGGACAAACAGAAATGAAATGTAAGCTTCATTGTACTTCACGTCGGGAACCATGAAGCCAAAAGCAATGATGACTTTTTTATACAGGACAACAACACTGAAGTCTGGGTACTGCAAGCACTCAGACAGGTCAATGCCTAAAGAAAAGAAATAATTGGAGATTCAAAACCGTGTGCCTTTTGGAATTAATGAACACCAAGCTGTTCAGTCTGTACTTACAGCTGCACCTTCATGCTAAAAAACAAAACAAAATAAAATGAGAGATATTACCATAGACAGCACACATTCAGATCATAAAATTAAAAGTGAATTTTAGAATATACCAAAATTAACATCATTTTTTCTAAGTACAAATGTTAAAAGGAGAGGCAGGATAGGATGGATAGTAGAGTGAACAGGTTGAGAACTGGACACACCTGGTTTTCAATTCAGCCTCCTCAGCCACGTGTATCAGTGGGCACATCTCTAAATGTCTTGGCCTCAGTTTTACCTTGTTTAAGATGAGAGTACCTAGACCTCGAAGAGCTGGAGTAAAGATCCCCTGAGTGTATCCATTTCATTGTACTCTTTATCTCAGACATATTCAATTTATAAGCTCTTTTGTACAAATGCTACATTTTACAATAAAAAGGTTAAATAAAAAATGAGTCCTTGCATAGGGTATGGAAGTCACTTAGTATAAAGGCAGGAAGTAGTGAATGCTCCCGGAATGTTCCTTTCAGCCCCTGTACCACTCACAGCTCTGCCACCAGATATGATTATCAGACAATAAAGATGACAAAGCTCTCATCCTGATGAAATCTTATCTAACATCTGGAAGACATTATTTCCTTTATATTTCAAAGCACAGTGGTGAAGCAGATCCACAAAAAAATGTGTTTATGTTTAACAATGAAAATGTGTTCTTTTAACTGATGGCTTTGGTGTTTAGATACAGTATATTATAAGGCTGATAAAATGACAAATCATATTGGGTTAAAGTCTGTGATTGGCATATTTGTTTTTTTAAAAACACCTGTTGGCTGTACTAACATTCTATAAGGAACAGCTACATAAACAGAGCACACAAAATTATTAAGCAAAATCAAAAGTCTCCAAATGCCCCGGCTGCCAGTCTGTGTATGGCTGATAGACATTACCTGGTATCTAAACATATGTAGAAGCAAACAGGATGAATCTTTTATTCTGGAAGCAGAGGGAAACAGGGAAGAGAAACAAAAACACTGTTTATTACTTTAAATGCAGGTTTATTCTTGATTTTAGGAAAGAAAAGAGGTATTTATATTTTTGTATTAGGAGAGACAAACTGTATAAAATCATGAGTAAAGGTTTTAGGGTCACACGACATACAGTAATTTTAAAATTACTAAAGCTAACTATACAGAAAACTGATCTGCCCAGTTTGAAAAGGGGAGAACATACCAGGCCAGAAAAACTCCTGACACATGGAGTTTATTGTTGGGATGTGATTTGGCCGGACATAGCAGTAATCGAGAGGTGCATCGGGCTCTGGAGTCCAGTGAGGGTCACTTTTGTGCAGATGAGAACGAATCTGTGACAGGAGCTGCAGTTTGGGTGGCTTTGTTTCATAATCACGCCTCCAGTACCACAGAAGATAAACAAATTCAAGTCAAAAAATACCCAGTATTACTCCTGACCATTTGATTCATGCAAACTCTTTGATCTGCTTGAAATTTTGAACTAACTTGCACTACTTTATACGGCAACTAGCTTGACCACAGCTACAGTATTTTTTGGTACAAATTTAAAATTCATTCTTTAAACATTTGTTGACCAAACCCCTCTGCACCCACCAGTAACTCTACTGGTGCTGGTGTGCTTTATGAACAGAGTGAGGAAACAGAATTAGCATCCTACTTTAACCCTCTGAGTGCTCTCACCAAGACAGAGTCCAGGGCAGGGAAGGTTCAACCCTGCCAAGGTAGCTGGGGACCACCAGAAACCTGGGGAACCAAAGCAAGCCCACACACTGCCCTTCCATGTGTCTGCCTGGGAAGCAGTGCTATGCAAGGACGATCAGGTAACTGCAGAGGGGCAGAGCAAGTATGGTCAACAAAGACTATGTGCTCTGTTAATCACAGCCAAGAAAGCACTGGGGCCCTCTCTCGTCAGCTCTGCTTTGCAGCACAGCCCACTCATCATTAGAAGCTGTCCCAACATCCAATCCAGCTATAGGTCCAATTTGAGACATCTCTCCCATTTTTTTATTTCACAGACTATTAAATACATACAACTTTAAATTTAAAATAAAACAATGAGTATGGTCATCTTAATGAAATCCAACAGTTAACTTATCCTTGATTTTTCTGTTTCTATCAAAGGATCATCCTTTCTGCAAAAAAGCATAGTTGAAACAAGTCAGGGCTGAGGCTAGGCACAAAGCACAGACTCAGTCCCTGCTGACCCTGCTCCCAGGTTTTGGTATTTCTTCACTCCAGGAGAGGGATGGGGACAGAAAGCAAGAACATCACTTTCACGATACAATCAACATCATGGCTCTTCTCCATATACCTGATGTACGGTTTCAAGATCCGAGACGTGTAAGGGCTCACAATGCTCTGGTCCACAGCCAGATCTTCCGATCCCACCAAACGATACAAAAACTTGGTGGTTTGGTGCCGAAATCCTTTCCTGGATGGCAAGGCAGTCTATGAGAAAGAAACACTGGTTATATACAAACAAAATTATTCAAAAGAATGACTTAATTTCCACAGATAATCAGTACTTATGACGTTTTTATATAACAAAGGTGTTTTATACATCACATATTTTAAAAGTTCATGTCAACAAAAAAATTTATAGTCACCTTTGTATAAAATTAAATATGAAAAACTCATCCTGGTTGTAATAGTTTAAAATCAAAATAACTTAAAAGATTTTAAAATTTAAAGTTTAAAATGCTTAAAGTCATTTAAGTGAGTGAAATGCAGTATTGAGCATGGATTTACAGCTTCTGTAGGTTTCATTTTATCTGTATTACACCTTCAGCCCATTCCACAAACATGAACCAGCACTAGTGTCCTCAAGGTAACGTACAGTTATCCAAACAGCCATGCAGGCCAATTGTTGCAGTATCTATATATTGATTAATTAAAATATGTCTCTATTCCAATGAGTGAATTTGACAAAAATAGATATCATCCCTAATACAAATCACAGTAGTGGAGAGGCCCTACCAGAGTTAAAGAGGCTGTGGTCTCCGCTCCTCAGGCAGGCACCCTAACTGAACTGGCAGGTTTCACCTTGGGAGCCTGACTAAAGATGTCTGTTCTCAGTAAGAGCCGCTCCAGGGCCCTCAGTCATGCAGTAACAGAACACGTGCAACTAGGGTTTTATGGCAAAGAGCTCAAATTAAAGATTAAAAGAGACACTTATAAAATGGTTTGCTGAGGGTTGCATACAATTTAGAAACTTGAGTTGTTTTTGTAGAATCAGTTTGCTCTTAGCCTAGCAGATAACTGTTGGAAGAAGAGCAAGAATTCTTTCTTTTATAGTTTGCTCTTATTGCTTTCCCCAACTGGACATCAAAACTTTCAAAATCCAACTCTGAAACTCTTCCAGGACGATAAAATAAGTTTCAAAGTGAAATTGCAAGCTGTTTTATATAGTTTCAAAATATGGCCCCAACATTCCCTCCTATATTTTTGGATACGTGTGGCTCCTCATATCAAAAGGCAGAGTCAATTTCTCCTCCCCTTGAATCTAGGTGGGCCTGTGACTGACCAATCAGAAAGTGCCAGAAGTATCATTCTGGGACTTTTGAGCCCAGGCCTTGAGAACTTGCAGCTTCCATTTTTTTCCCTCCAGTCCAGCTGCCAGTGTGTTCAGGATGGACCACTGAACGACTACAGGATGTAGAAACAGGCTCTGGAGGAAGAGAAGCCATCCTGTTCACTCTAGTCCTGACCCAGCTCTCAGCTGAATGCAGCCACAGAAGAATCACCCAGTTGAGCCCAGTCAACCCACAGCATCAGAAGAAATATTATATACTCATTGTTTTAAGCTACTAAGTTTTGGGATGGTTTGTAGTGCAGATAACTGAAATGCCAGCCACCAGACCACTAGCCCATAAAATACTATCCAGTTAGTGTCTCAAGATGAGTTCGTGGAACTCTATAAATGTTATATAGTACCCCAACTTCATTCCATCTCCCCTGCTTTCTCCCAAGTCTAAACCACACTCATCTTCTGTCCAGATCACTATCACTGCCTCCTATCAATCTCCCTGCTGCCTGTCACTCTCACCACATATCATCTGTTCTCCACACAGAGCCAGATTCTTCTTTTAAAAACTAATTAAATTCACCTCCCTTGATGGAAACTCCTACCTACCTTGCCATTGTAAGTTCATAACACAATTCAAACTCCTGGCCATGACCCGCAGGATCTGGCTCCATTACCTCTGTGGCCTCATCTCCCATCAGCCCCTTTCTTGGTCATCACTATGTTCTAGCCCCAGACATCAAACTAACTGCCTTAGGTCCCGTGTCTGGGTCTCTGTCCTAAATCTTCCTCAGCCTGGCTCCTCCTTGTGTATCAGAACTTGGTTCAAGTGTTACCTCTACAGAAAGGCTTCCTTAACGACCCTGTCTGAAGTGGTGCCACTGCTCTCTGCTCCTCTACTCCACTGCAGCCTTGTAGGAAGTCATCCTGCTCATTAAGGGAGTTAGTACTGTCGCCTCCTTGCTCACTGATGGCAGCTCCATAAGGGTGGGACACCTTGTCTATCTTAATCCTCTGCAGTACTGCCCAAAAGAATAGTGCTAGCACATAGGAAGTATTCAATTTGATGTTAGTTGAATGACAAAATGGTGGGGGGAAATGTCCCAAGGCCAAGTAAGTTTAGAAAATGTTAAAAGAGCTTCTTCACACTTCTGGTTCTAAACAAAACAGGGAGACAGGTGGGCTGCTAGATCTATTCCCCAAACCCAATCTAGGAGAGGTCAAAAGAGAGGGAAGGCAGCGCACAAAGGCTGTGGGAAACCCCAAGGGACATCAAAGGTGTCTGGGTACAGGTGAGGTGGCAGTGGGCAGTCTAGAGCACAGAAAGGCACTGCATCATGATGGGAATGCGGACATTTCCTCATTAGACTACTTCCTCAGCTCTGGATAGATCTCTGGCAAACAACTTTGCCAGGAAGCACCAACTACAGGGGTGACATCAGAGCAGTGCTGGTACCTTCTGAGGTGGAGGGCAGACACCCTCGGGACAGCCCCTGCATATTCTCTAATCCAGTGACAGCAGAGGGAGGTGTACAGGAGCACAGAGGCCAGATGTTCTGGGAGTTTCTTTGAGGTGAGGTTGCATGAGGTTGTATGATGGAAAAAGGTGAGGATGCTAAATGATTGAGCCCAGAGCCTCCCATCTTACAAAAGTTGCCAAGAGGGTGACAAGCTAGAAACCAGTCTTTTCTCCTCCCTCCAGGTACACACTGCCAGCAAAGGTAGCTGGTAACACTAAGAGAACACACACAGGGGAAAAAATCAAGAGATGTAAATAAGGAGTATAAAACAAAACAATAGATGAAGTAAACAAAGTGCACTGGGAAAGCCAGATCAGCAAGAAATTTTTTTTTTAAAGCACAATGAAGAGTCATCAGGAAAATGCAAATCAAAACTTAAAGATACCACTTTTTTTTTCTTCATTAAACTTTGTTTTAATGGGTTTCAAAATTCTGCAACAGATTTTTGGTCAGGTTGTTTCCACTGAGAAGTACTGATTTTAAAAACTAACTTAAAAACTGCCACACACACAAAAACCACATGGTCTACAAAACATTCACCTGTCCTTCTGAAGGTTTTATAATGCATTGCAATTATTCAAGTCTTTCACTATTAAACTTAAATGGCCTATTGAAACAAACAGTTCTGAGACTGTTCATCCACCATTGATTAAGACTGGGGTGGCAGGCATTGAAGATAATATTCATTTAGCCTTCTGAGCTTCCTGGGCAGACTTCATGACTTTCCCAGCTCCAGCTACCTTCTTGTCCACTGCTTTCATGACACCAACAGCAAGTGTCTGGCTCACATCACGAACAGCAAAGCGGTCTAGAGGACTGTCAGAGAAGTTCTTAATGCACATGGACTTGCCAGGAACCATATCTACAATGGCGGCATCACCAGATTTCAAAAACTCTGGGCCATCTTCTAGCTTTTTCCCAGGGACAATCAATTTTCTCCTTCAACTCAACAAATTTGCAAGCAATGTTACAATCCAGCACAGGTACATATCCAGCACTGATCTGGCTTGGATGGTTCAGGGTAATCACCTGATCATTTTTGCTGTCACCAGCCACACTGCCATGACGAACAACTTTGACAGGCATGTTCTTGACATTGAAGCCCATATTGTCCTCAGCAAGAGCTTAACTGCAAGCTTTATGGTGCATTTCAATGGGCTTCCCTTCAGTTGTAATGCTGACTGGAGCAAAGGTGACCACTATCCTGCATCTGAGAACACCAGTCTCCACTTGGCCCACAGAGACAAAACCAATTTTGTAGACACCCTGGAGGGACAGACACAGGCACCTGTCAGTTGGATGAGTTGGTGGCAGGATGCAATCCAGAGCTTCAAGCAGCGTGGTTCCACTGGCACTGCCATCTGTCTGGGTGACTTTCTATCCCTTGAACCAAAGGCATGTCAGCACTTGGCTCCAGCATGTTGTCACCACTCCAACCAGAAACTGGCACAATGCTACTATGTCAGGGTTGTAGCCAATTTTCTTAACGTAGGTGCTGACTTCTTTAACAATTTCCTTGTATCTCTCCTGGCTTTAGGGTGGCTTAGTCGAATCCGTTTTGTTAACACCAACAATCAGCTGTTTTACACTCAGTGTGTCAGCCAGAAGGGCATATGCTCATGGGTCTGCCCATTCTTGGAGATAATTGCTTAGATTCACCAACACCAGCAGCAACAATCAGGACAGCACAGTCAGCCTGGGATGTGCCTATAATCATGTTTTTGATAAAGCCTCTGTGTCGTGGGGCATCAAAGATGGTCACATAATACTTGCAGGTCTTGAATTTCCACAGGAAGATGTCAATAATGATACCACACTCATGTTCAGCTTTCAGTTTATCCAAGACCCAGGCATACTTGAAGGAGCCCTTTCCCATCTCAGCAACCTCCTTCTCAAAATTTTTAGTGGTCCTTTTGTTGATCCCACCACATTTGTAGATCAGATGGCCTGTAGTGGTAGACTCGCTGGAATCTACGTGTCTAATGACCACAATGTTGATGTGAGCCTCTTCCTTTCCCATTTTGGCTTTGATTAGTGGTGGTTTTCACAACACCTATGTTCTGGTGGCAAACCCACTGCGAAAAAGCTGATACCACCTGATACCCACTAAAATGACTATAATCAAAAGACAGATAGTAACAAGCATTGGTAAGGATGTGTGGAGAAATCAGAATCTTCATACAGCCCTGAAAGGAATGTAAAATAGTGTAGCCATTTTGGGAATTAGCCTCCAGTTTTTCAAAACTTAAACATCATGCGACCATTTGAGCAATTCCACTCCTGGGTATATACCCAAAAGTGAAAATGTATGTCCACACAAAAACCTGTACACAAATGTTCACAGCATTATTCATAATAGCCAAAAGGTGCAAACAATCCAAATGTCCATCATCTGTTAGATGGATAAATAGAACGTGGTAGAGCCACACGATGGTATATTAATTATTTAGCCATAAAAAATAACAGCACTAATATATGTTACAACATGGATGAATATTGAAAACATTATGCAGAGTGAAAGGAAGCAGTTAGAAAAGACCACATATTATGTGATTCCATTTATGTGAAATTTCCGGAATAGGCAAATCTATAGGGACAGAAAATACATTAACGGGGGCTGGCTATGGAGGGTAGGGCAATAACAACTGAAGTTTAGGTTTCTTTTTAGGATGACAAAAATGTTCTAAAATTGACCATGGTGATATTTATACAATTCTGTGACTATATTATAAGCCAATGAATTGTACACTTTAAATGGGTAAACTGTATGGTATGTGAATTATCTCAATAAAGCTGTTTTTATTTTTTTTAAAGATTTTATTTATTTATTTTTGGAGAGGGGGGAAGGGAGGGAGAAAGAGAGGGAGAGAAACATTAATGTGTGGCTGTCTCTTGTGCACCCCCTACTAGGGACCTGGCCCGCAACCCAGGCATGTGCCCTGACTGGGAATTGAACCAGTGACCCTTTGGTTTGCAGGCCGACGCTCAATCCACTGAGCCACACCAGCCAGGGCTCAATAAAGATCATTTTAAGAAGCATAATAAAAAGGCTTCAAAGTCATAAAGGAGGCTGGAAATAGGCATGAGCAGTCGTGAAGCACCTCTTTTCCATGGTCAGATATTAAATACAACATCACTGAAATAAAGTGCTCAGTGAGTGATGTTAGGGACAGGTGGAGGGTTGCTTCAAAAAGGCAAAGGAAGGGAGATTCAAGATAATAGTGGAGTAGGTAAAAACTATACTCACCTCCTCCCAGGAACAAACTGGAATTACAACTAAATTATAGAACAATCATCCTGAATAACCAACTGAAGACTAGATGAAAAGACATCTTATAAACAGGGAATTACAGAAGAAGCCACATGGAAACTGGTAGTAAGGGTGGAGACACGAAAAGTGCTGGCCCTGCTCCCACGGGTGGCAGCTGAGGTTCCAAAGGGATATGTCAGCTGGCAGGGTGGGGGGTGTTGCCCCTGAGAAGATAAGGTGTAAACCCTTAGCAGGGTTCCCTAGCCCAAAGCACCAGAGCCAGGAAAAGGCACCCACATAATTATCTGGCTGTGAAAAGCAGCGAGGTTCTATATACCAGGGAGAGATGTGAGTCCACTTGAAACACATGTATCCTTTTAAAAGGCTAATGCACAAAATTTTACTCATAGCAACTCACTCTGGGCTCCAGCACAGGAAGGGCAGGGAGGACTAGAGACATGTGAGGAGAATCTGAGATTTGTGGCTCTGGGAAGAGAGCTGAGGGAAAGCTGCCAGGATCCCTGTGCTGAGTCATTCCCCTATACCCAAGATGCCATAGTTAGTGGGTGGGGCCCTCCTCAACAGGCATTAGCCTGGGGGAAAGAAATATCCCCACCCTCTGGATTCCTTTACCCTCCACCCTGAGGAGCTTACACCCTGCTGAGCAGTACAGCCAGAGGCTCTTTCACTGACTGAGCCTAAAAGGCAGCTGGCAGGCAGAGGTGAATCTGGGGATGCCTTGGGACTTTTACTGATCTTCCCCCAGGCCTGGTGCTGTTAAAAGCCAGCCTTGGTAAGCAGCTTGGTTCTTCTTGCCTGCATTGAGGACCAGGGGAGGCAGCCAGAAACTGGATGCCTTGTAACTCCAAACAGGTTGCCACAGGCCAATCACAGGCAGTACTTTACATTGGCCTGCACCATAGTCCATCCCAAGAGGCCCAGAATCGATATAAACAGTGGCCTGCATCAGAAAACATCAGAGCAGGATTGACTAAACTTCACAACTGACATATCTAAAGGGAAATCTTGGCAGGAACCAAACCTTACGGAGGCAAATTCTGCTTTGTGTGGTCATTACCTACAGAACTGCTGGCACGCCATGGCTGGGGTTGAGCCTCACAGCCCAAAGGTCAATCCCATGTACATATGGGCTAATAGCAATCAAGACTCAACTGCAACAGGAGGGTCCACATAACCCATACAAGGAACATTCTTGGAGCACCCAGCTGAGGTGATGAATGAGACTGTACCACTGGAACCCCACAGGATACCTACTACATAAAGCCATCCCACAAAAACTGGGAGTCTCAGCAGACCTACTTAATACACAGAAATAAACACAAAGAGGCAGTCAAAATGAGGAGACAAAGAAACATGCCCCAAATGAAAGAACAGGAGAAATCTCCACAAAAAGAGCTCAATGAAATGGAGGCAAGCAATTTATCATATATAAAATTAAAACTATGGTTATAAGGATTCTCAAGGAACTTAGTAAGAACTATAATAGTATTAAAAAGGATTCAGAACCATACAAAAGGACCACTAAGAAATGAAGAATACATGCCCTGGCTGGTGTAGCTCAGTGGATTGAGAGTGGTCCTGAGAACCAAAGGGTCACCGGTTTGATTCCCAATCAGGGCACATGCCTGGGTTGCAGGCCAGGTCCCCAGTAGGGGCCATGTGAGAGGCAACCACACACTGATGTTTCTCTCCCTCTCTCCTTCCCTTCCCTCTAAAAACAAATTAATTAATTAAATCTTTAACAGAAAAGAAATGAATACAATCTCTGTAATGAAGAATATACTGGGAGGAATAAACCGCAGGTTGGATGAGGAAGAGAATCAAATCAGTGATTTGGAAGACAAGATAGAGAAAAACACTCAATCAGAGCAGGAAACAGAAAAAAGAATTTCAAAAAATGAGGATAGTTTAAGGGACCTTTGGGAGAACAAAGCATAACATCTGCATTATAGGGGTACAAGAAGGAAAAGAGAACAAGGGATCAAGAACCTATTTAAAGAAATAATAACTAAAAACTTCCCAAACCTGGTGTAGGAAGAAGACAAGTCCAGGAAGCACAGAGTTTCCAACAAGATGAAGCCAAATGGGCCCACACCATCATAATTAAAATGGCAAAGGTTAAACAGAAAAAGACAACCTTAAAAGCCACAAGAGAAAGAGAGCTAGTTACCTAAAAGGGAGCTCCCATTACACTGTCAGCTGATTTCTCAACAGAAACATTTCAGACCAGAAGAGATTGGCACGAAATATTCCGTGATGAAAATCAAGGACCTACAACCAAGGCTATCTTACCCAAGAAGGCTATCATTTAAAATTGAAGAAGATATATAGAGCTTCCCAGACAAGAAAAAGCTAATCAAGTTTGTTACCACCGAACTAGTATTACAAGAAATGTTAAAGGGCCTGTGTTAAGAAGGAGAAGAAAAAATCAACAGAGGAACATAAATAAATACATACCTATCAATAATCACTGTAAATGTAAATGGCTAAAATGCTCCAAAGACATATGGCGGCTGAATAGATAGGAAAACAAGATCTACATCTACGCTGTCTACAAGAGACCCACCTCAGAACGAAAGATACACACAAAGTAAAGGGATGGAAGAAGATATGCAATACAAATGAAAACAACAAAAAGCTAAGGTAGCAATACTGACAGCAGACAAAACAGACTTCAAAACAAAGGCCACAGCAAGAGCCAAAGAAGGACATTACATGATACTAAAGGGATCAATACAAAAGGATATATAACCCTTGTAAACATTTATGCACTAAGCACTGGTGCACCTAAATATGTAAAGCAAATCTTGATGGGCACAATGACAGAGACAGACAGAAATATAGTTAAGAGTAGAGAATTTTAACACCCCATTGACATCAATGGATAGATCTTTTAGACAGAAAATCAATAAGGAAACAGTGGCCTTAAATGACACACTAGATCAGATGGATTTAATTGATATCTTCAGAGCATTTCACCCAAAAGCACCAGAATATACATGCTTTTCAAGTGTACATGGAACACTTTCTAGAATGACCACATGTTAGGACACAAAATATGTCTCAATAAATTTAAGAAGACTGAAATCACATAAAGACTCTTCTCTGACCATCGTGGTATGAAACTACATCAATCATGCACAAACACACACGAAAAAACCCTGAAGAACACACTAACACATGGAGGCAAAGTAACATGTTACTAAACAATGAATGGGTTAACAATGAGATCAAGGAAAAAACAAAAGATACCTTGAAACAAATAAAAATGAGAACACAACAACACAAAATCTATAGGACACACTAAAAACAGTCCTAAGAAGGAAATTCATAACATTATCTCAAGAAATAGGTAAAAGTTCCAGTAAATAATCTAACTTTACACTTAAAGGAACTGGGGGAAAAAAGTCAAAGCTCAAAGAGAGTAGAAGGAAATAAAGACCAGAGCAAAAGTAAACAAAATAATGTCTAAAAAAAAAAACAATACAAAAGAGCAATAAAACCAAGAGCTAGTTCTCCAAAAAGATAAGCAAGATTGACAAACCTTTAACCACACTCATCAGGAAGAAAAAGAGGACCCAAATCAATAAAATCAGAAATAGAAGAGAAGTAACAACTGACACCAAAGAAACACAAAGGGAGTCCAGCCAAGATGGAGGTGTAAGTACAAATGCTTCGTTTCCCTGCATAACCAAAAGGCAGATAATAACCAACTGAAAAACAAAAACAACCAGAACTGCCAGAAATTCAAACTGCATGGAAGTCCAACAACCAAGGACTTAAACATTCAACCAGACCTGTAGGAGGGGCAGAGACAGGCAGCTGTAGCAGAGAGGACGCGTAGCAAGGAAGCAGCTAGCAGACCAGTTGGTCCTACATTTACATGTCGATAAACCAGGAAGAACAACTGGGGAGTGAGAGACTGCAGAACCCAGGAATTCAGCGTGAGAAACTAAAGGCTCAAAACCTCTAAGTGTAAAAGTCTGTGGGGGTTGTGGCAGCAAGAGAAACTCCCAGTCTCATAGGAGAGTCTGTGGAAGAGGTCCAAAGGGTCCTAGAGCGCACACAAACCCACCCACCCAAGAATCAGCACCTGAAAGGGCACAATTGCTTGTGGGAAACAAGGGAAAGCACACAGAAAGTAGGGCTGGAATGGAGCAAGCAAGCAGCATTGTTCCCTCTCTGACCCTCCCCAATAGACAATGCCATAACACAGCAAAACGGGTTGCCCGGCCCTAGCGAATACCTGACGATCCATGTCTTACAACGTAACAGCTACACCAAGACAAGGAAATATGGCCCAAATGAAAGAAGAGATCAAAACTTCAGAAAAAGAACTAAACAACGAGGAAATAGACAACCTATCAGATGCAGAGTTCAGATCACTGGTAATCAGGATGTTCACAGAAATGGTTGAGTATGGTTGTAAAATAGAGGACGAAGTGAAGGCTATGCAAAGTTAAAGAAAATATACAGGGAACCAACAGTGAAGGGAAGGAAACTGGGACTCAAACCAACGATTTGAAACAAAAGAAAGAAAGAAGCATCCAAATGGAAGAAAATAAAGAAACAAGAATTCAAAAAAATGAAGAGACTTAGGAACTTCTAGGATAACTTTAAATGCTCCAACATCTGAATCATAGGGGAGCCAGAAGATGAGGAAGAGCAAGAAATGGAAAACTATTTGAACAAATAATGAAGGAAAACTTCCCCAGTAAGGCAAAGGAAATAGACTTCCAGGAAGTCCAGGAAACTTAGAGAGTCCCAAAGAAATCGGACCCCAGGAGGAACACACTAAGGCACATCATCATTAAGTTACCCAAGATGAAAGATAAGGAGAGAATCTTAAAAGCAGCAAGAGGAAAGAAGACAGTTACTTACAAAGGAGTTCCCATAAGAGTATCAGCTGATTTCTTAAAAGAAACCTTTCAGGCAAGAAGGGGCTGGAAAGAAATATTCAAAGTCATGAAAAGCAAGGACCTACATCCAAGATTACTCTATCCAGCCAAGCTATCATTTAGAATGGAAGGGCAGATAAAATTGCTTCCCAGATAAGGTCAAGTTGAAGGAGTTCATCATCCCCAAGCCCTTATTATATGAAATGTTCAAGGGACTTATCTAAGGAATAGAAGAAGATCAAAAACTATGGACCATAAAATGACAACAAACTCACAACTATCAACAACTGAACCTAAAAAAAAAAGAAAACAAAAACTAAGCAAACAACTAAAACAGAAACAGAATCAGAGAAATGGACATCACATGAAGAGTTTTCAGTAGGGAGGGCGAGGGGAAGAACGGGGGCGTGGAATGTACAGGGAATAAGAAGCATAATTGGTAGGCATAAAATAGACGGAGAGGTTAAGAACAGTGTAGGAAATGAAGAAGCCAAAAAACTTGTATGTACAACCCATGGACATGAACGAAGGGTGGAGGGAATGCTGGAGGGTTGGGGAGTGCAAGACAGAGGGGGGATAAAGGGAGAAAAATTGGAAAAACTGTAATAGTATAATCAATAGAATATACTTTAAAAAAATAAAAATGGGCTAAGGACTTCAATATACACTTCTCCAAATAGGACGTACAGATGGTCAATAAACATTATGTTTGACATCACTCATCATCAGAGAAATGCAAATTAAAACTACAATGAGATATCATCTCATACCTGCAGAATGGCTATCAATAAATCAAGAAACAACAAATGCTGGAAAGGATTCGAAGAAAAGGGAACTCTTGCCCTGGCTGGTGTGGCTCAGTGGATTGAGCCCCGGCCTGCAAACCAAAGGGGCGCTGGTCGATACCCAGTCAGGGCACACGCCTGGGTTGCAAGCCAGGTCCCCAGTGAGGGGTGCACAAGAGGCAACTACACATTGATGTTTCTCTCCCTCTCTACTCCCTTTTGTCCCCTCTATATAAAAATAAATAAATAGAATCTTTGAAAAAAGAAAAGGGCACCTCCATGCTCTGGTGGTGGGAATGCAGACTGGTGCAGCCACTGTGGAAAGCTGTATGGATTTACCCCCAAAAATTAAAAATGAAACTGCCTTATGACCCAGTGATTCCACGTCTGAAGATGTATCTGAAAAAACCCGAAACACTAATTAAAAATAATATATGCACCCCTATGTTCATTGCAGCGTTATTTATAACAGTCAAGATTTGGAATCAGCCCAAGTGTCCATCAGAAGATGAATGGGTAAAAAAGCAGTGGTAAATTTACATAATGGAATACTACTCAGCTATAAAAAAGAAAATCTTACCCTTTGTGACAGCACAGATGGACCTGGCGAGCATCATGTTAAACGAAATAAGCCAGCCAGAAAAAGACAAGGACCATATGATTGTACTCACATGTGGACTCTAAAGAGCAGAATGAACTAACAAGCAAAACAGAGACGGACACACAGATAGAGAGCACGCTGATTGCTGCCTGAGAAGGAGCCTGGGTAAGAGGGTGTAGGAATAGAGAAAAAAATAAGAAAAAGAGAAAAAAACTCATGGACATAAACAAGAGTGTAGTGATTGTCGGTGGGCTGGGGTGGAGGGAGGTAAAGGAGAGTATGAGGGGATAAATGGTGATGGACAGAGACTTGAGCTGGGGTGGTGAACACACAATACAGTGTACAGATGATGTGTTAAAAAACTGTGCACCTGAAATCTGTATAGTTTTCTTAACCAACATCATCCCAATACATGTAATAAAAAGAAAAAACAAAGAAAAATGAAAGGAAAAGCCTTGGCCAGGTGGCTCAGCTGCTTGGAGGGTCATCCCATGCATCAAAAGGTTGTGGGTTTAATTCCCAGAAAGGGCACACAGCTGGGTTGTGAGTTCGATCGCTGCTCAGGGTGTGAATAGCATATTGATGTTTCTCTCTCTCTATCTCTCTCTCCCCCTACTTTCCTCTTTCTCTAAAATCAATAAACATATCCTTGGGAGAGGATTAAAAAAAAAGAACAGCAAAAGAAGAGATAAAAAAAAGAACTAATGGTGTCAATGTCCT
>VMDR010014223.1:0-23850 GCA_007922815.1 Macrotus californicus | reverse complement strand
TTCTGAGGAAAAAAAAACAGTTTAAATTTTGAGGCATGATTACCTATTGTTGGATCCAATAAATACAGGGTCCAGTACAAACGCCTCTTTATTACAAAATCTTTTATTACAAAATCATAAGCATGTAATTCTGTAAAATAACAATATCACACTCAAGCACACCATATGACATTTTAGGTGAAATGTT
The DNA here is from genome assembly GCA_007922815.1 of Macrotus californicus. Classification (NCBI taxonomy): domain Eukaryota; kingdom Metazoa; phylum Chordata; class Mammalia; order Chiroptera; family Phyllostomidae; genus Macrotus; species Macrotus californicus. Next base: position 23,663 of record VMDR010014223.1, on the reverse strand, counting down.
CAAATTAAAACTATAAATTATTAGACCCATATTATTACCCTATCGACCACTCAAGCAGGCCTTACTTCTGCCAGTCCCTGTATTTTTATATGAAGGGATGAATGACTGAATGAGGGAGTCACTGAATGCATCTAAATTGAAAACTATTTCAAATACTTGTTTCTGTAAGCAATCTCCATTTCAGATATAAATTTCATTTCTTTAATTGTCTTGGTGATTGGTAATAGAATGAGGAATTTTCCAAATTTTATCTTTTTATTTCTCACTTTGAATGTTTTATTGTTTATGCTGTTACAATTGTCCCAATTTTCCCCCTTTGCCTCCCTCCCCCCAACCTACCCCCATTCCCACCGTCAGTCCCCACATCAGTGTTCATGTCCATGGGCCATGCATATATGTTCTTTGTCCAACCCTTTCACCTTCTTTCCACCAGTCCCTGCCTCCCACCTCCCCCCACCCCTCTTACAGCTGTCAGTGTGTACCATTTTTCTGTGCCTCTGATTCTGTTTTGCTGGTTAATTTATTTTTTTCATTAGATTTCACTTATAAGTGAGGTCATATGGTATTTGTCTTTCACTGAATGGCTTATTTCATTTAGCATAGTACAAGTCTATCCATGATGTCACAAAAGGTAAGAATTCCTTCTTTTTTACTACTGTGTAGCATTTAGTTGTGTAAATGTACCATTGCTTTTTTAGCCACTCGTTTTCTAAATTTAGTCTCTTTATCTCATGTAAAGTGCAATAAATATGGCATAGAAATGATTCATTCATCTGATTTTTCATGGTACTCCCAGGAAATGTTTGGACCCTGGGACCAGTTTGATTGCCAAGAACACTGTTTCATAGTGTGTTTCCAACTGTGTCAAGAGCTGATGAGGTGGTGGAAAGTCACAGAGAACTCACATCCCTAGAAACAGTCATTCCAGGTGTTTCGGGTGAATCTCCTTCAAGAGGATGCAAGCACTTTAAATGGTCTCGAATGCTTACATTGCTATTCATATACTTCCCTGATTCATTTTTAATATCTAAAGAGAGAACCAGACCACAGTTTTTACAGAGTGATAATTACGCTGTAAAAGTTATGAATATTTGTGGCCTTTCTGAGCCTTATTTTGTTCATTGTATATAGTGATTAAGAATACTATGTGCTCATCCTTAAGCAAATTGAATTTAAAAAATGCTTCTCACACTCAGACTTCAAGGTGAAACCATTTGTTTTAGTTTGCTAGTACTGCCATAACAAAGTAATACAGTGTGGGTGGCTTATCATTAACTTATTGTTTTACCGTTTTGGAGGTTTGAAGTCCAAGATCAAGATGTCAGCAGGGTTGGTTCCTTCTGAGGGCTATGAGGGAGACTCTGTTCATGCCTCTCACCTAGATCCTGGTGGATTGCTGGCAATCTTGGCCATTCCTTAGCTCACAGAAGCTTTCACATGGTGCTGTGTGTGTGTCCAAATCTTCCCATTTTATAAGGACACTAGTCCTATTGGATTAGAGCTCACCCTAATGACCTTTTTTTAACTTGATGACTTCTGTAAAGATTCTATCTCCAGATAGTTCACATTATGGGGTACTAGAGGTTAAAGCTTCAATCTATCTTCTTTAGGAAGACACAGTTCAACTCCTTATACCTTTAAAAAAGAAATGTCTCAGGATTTTACAGAAAGAACAGTGTCTGCTATGTGCCAAGCACTTATATGTCACCTTACTTAGTTCCTTGACAACCTAGTGAGGTAGGTGACATTTCCATTTCAACAAATGAGGAATGTGGAGTTTAGAGGGATCAAATCATTAGGACACATGCACCCATTAGTGAAGAGAGGGGTCAAGAATCAAATCCAGACCAAAAGTCATGTGTGTTTCACTCTGACCTGCTTTACTGAATGGACTACATGGGTAGGGATTTTCATATAATTATTTACTATTATATCTCCAGTACCTAAAATAGTGGTTGGTGTAGAGCATACACACAAATGTTGTCTAAAACAAATAAAACAAAGTTAACTGACTTGTTCGCATGTGGTTTTCCTCATTGTGAGATGAAAGGAAAGTGTGTGTTCTTATACTTGGATATTAATGGAAACCTGCCTAGTCTGTGGCCTTCACACAAATGAAAAATGTCATCTTGTACCATCGTCAGTCAGTCTGAGATGTGGAGGACAGCTCTTATTTGAAACAAGAATCTCAGTTACTAGCTTCTACCAGAGAAGGTGCATACCAGGCACTCTATTTTAAAGTACACACACACAAACAAACATTCATGATAAGAATATAGCCCTCACCAGATATGTGATTCCCACATGGCACAGAAACAGCCAGAAAAAGCACAGCTTCAATAATTAGGCTATTTCAGAAATCTTGTACACCATGTGCAGGAATAGTATCGGGAAGTAAAGAGCCAATGTTTAGTACATAGTCTTGATTTTAGGTGAAGTAATTTTTCTGTTGAACTGGAAAAAATGCAAAACAACTTCAGGTTCACTTTGAATATGATAGGGCTTGCTTGATAAAAAAGGAATACATTTTCTAGTTTGACCTCCATTTTAATGATATTAAAGTTACAATTCATTAGTCATAATGAACAACCCAACTCAATACCTGGAAGAGAATTTGAAGTGCTGTTGATTTAAAGGCTATGCATATGTCTGTAGAAATGCTTCATAGCAGTAACAACAAAGTTGAACATGACCGAATGTGTGAGTGCAAGAGAACTTCTCGTGATGATCACAGGAGGTATCATGTGGGATGCCACTTTGCCCCTATAGTTTATTAGATACAGAGTTATTTGAGTGACTTCCCTATTGAAGCCCACTTTTAAGAAAATAGTAATACCCTCCAGCATGCACTGCTTTGCAGTTTGCATGTCACTGTTTTGACCTTGTCCAATGTTCACAGTTGACTGTCTGAGTGAAGTAGATCGAGTGTTACTCTATGGTACTCAGGAATCAAAGGTGGCTCAGAGGATCTGTTTGATGAAGCATGTGCTTAATGCACAAGTGTCAGAGTCAGGGCCTGAACCTGTCTTAATTTTGTTTGTAGATCATTTTATGAGCTGCTGTTGGGCAACTGAACAAAAGGTGATTAAAAAAATCTATGCCCTGTAGTGGAAAGATAGGGTTATTACAGTTCACTAACTTTTCAACAAAGTGGTCTCCTGACCCACCAATTTTACAGCAGAACCTGATTTTTATAAAGGGGTCAGGTTCAAGGCTGCTATTTTAATAAAAATCACTGTAGTCAGTGTATGAGTTTGCTAGGGTTAACATAACAAAATATCACAGTCTAGGTGGCTTAAACAATATATTTTATTATAGTTCATTAGGTTAGATGGTCAAGAGCAAGGTGTTGGATGGTTTGGTTTCTCCCGAGGCCTCTCTCCTAGGCTTGCAGACAATCACATTCTTGATGTGTCATCACATGATTTTTGTTCTGGGAAAGCAATTGTCCTGATTTCCTCTTCCTATAACTATATCAGTTGTATTGGACTCAAACACACTCATATGACCTGATTTAATAAAGGAAAAATCATTAATTTAAAGGCCCTATATCCAAATAGTGACCTTCTGAGATACAAGGAGTCAGGACTCCATCATATGAATTTGAGAGGGGACACATTTCAGCCCATAACAGTTAGGATGACACTGCATTTTGATTTGCCAGGGTGGTCTCCTTTTATACCTCTTGTCTCAGTGTAATTATCATTAATTTTCATTAATTTCCTGTTTCACTCAAAAGCATTCTGATTTATATGGTAAATTATATGGTTGTTTTGCCTATAGTCAAACTAACCTTTAAAAACCCTTTAAAATAATCCATGAAGCATAGTATAGAGGTACTGTTTCTTAGTAACTCTCTCAGTCAGGTTTCCTTCCGTTGTAAGATACACTGTTTCTTCATTGGGGCAATGTTGTTTGAAATGCATATTATTAACCGTTGGACATATACATGATACAGAGGAGATATACTATTGCTCTTAAAGGCATGTGGGAAATGAGACTGACAGAGAAAGAGCAAATTCACTTCTCTTGTGTTATACACATTGAGGGATGAGCAGGGATGAGCATTAACTCAGTGTGATGGTGGGCGGTAGTGTCAGTCAGGACCTTTGTCCCTTCATTCAGGGAGGAAAACTGACCCTGCATGTCCCACAGGCCACTGGGGATATCCTGGCTCCACCAGTGGGTTGGGGCATTCTCACCTAAGCTGGTTCTCATAATCAGTCCTACGACTCTGCATTTCCCTGGCACATTAAATTACATTCACCATTTACATTCATAGTGTTCAAGGAAAGCAGAGTTCAAAAGTCGTTCCATTCCTCTCACTTTTACCAGATAAACACCTGCTGGGAGCATGGGGCAAGTCTGGAGGGAATGAAGTACAGATCAGTGGGAAGAAATGAGAGAGGATGACCCAAGGAGTCTGGACTTACAGTTCTTTTTTTTTTTTGAATAAACATTTCATTGTTGTTCTATTACAGTTGTCCCAATTTTTTCCTCTTTGCTGTCCTCCACCCAGCTTAATCACACTCCCACAGTCAATTCCCATAGTGTTGTCCATGTCCATGGGTCATTCATACATGCTCCTTAACTAGTCCCTTCCCCTTCTTTCCATTCTTCTTTCCCTACCTCCCTTCCCTCTGGTCGCTGTCACCTGTTCCTTGTTTCCATGCCTCTGGTTCTATTTTTCTCGTTTGTTTGTTTTGTTGATTAGGTTCCTCTTATAGGTGAGATCATATGGTACTAGTCTTTAACCACCTGGCTTATTTCACTTAGCATACTCTCCAGTTCTATCCATGCTGTCACAAATGATAGGAGTTATAGTTCTTAGTTAAAATGTTAATGGTAGTCTGGTGCCTCCATGTTAGTTTTCTCAGGTTTCCCAAATAATTTTTTTACTAGTAATGAAGTACCAAAATTGATGAATGCTTTACCCTATTAAATAAATTAGGGTAGTCATTCCTCTAATTACACTACACTTTCATTTTGACAAATGTTATGGAGAGATAGAGAAGGAGCTGGAGTTCCAAGCAGCTGGCTGAGGGTTGAGCATAACCTTGGTGTACCCAAGGGAGTGTTTCCTATACTAGAAACTCTCTCATTATGTAAATCAGCACAGAAACATAAGGTTGAGAACTGCTATTCCAGCTCTTTAGATCAATGTTAATGTCTCCAAAAATTCTCTCTGCTGTTTGCTTTCCTTATACTTTATTACCCGGGAGAGCTGATAGAAACATTTCCTGTGATAATCAGCTACTTGTCATTGCAATGTGTTGTCCCCCATGGTGAGTCAGGGGAGCACTGTTGGTAACCTGCCCCTGCACTCCCAGGACCCCACAAGTCCCCAGTGCACTGGTGGCTGACCATGGCAACAGTTCATCCATTCCCTGAGATGCCCTCTGTCACTAGTGAGAGTCTCAGTTCCTTGTATGGGCTCCCAGATTTATTGCTGGGTAATTAGATGTATTTTCTGGTGTCAGGAGATTATTATCTCAATTTTTTCTACCTCTTCATTAAAGTTTTATAAAAGAAGTTGCTGAATGACACATTGCATGTACTATCCTGTGCTCAATTAATCCTTAAAAAAATTCCATATCATGCCCCGCCTACCTCTGGTGTCTCCAACAACTCCCCTATTTTAGCTGGAGAATGTCTGGAATTTGGCCTACAATCAAAGCATTTCATGTTCTGACTCAATTTACTCTACTGCCTTCCATATAGCAGGAAGTCAATAAATGTCTACTGAAGGAATAAATGCACTGTGTCTTTCGGTGATAAAATAATAGATCTAAGTACTGATTGAGTGTGTGTTTACAATGTTAGGCAGTTTTTCTGTTTCTTTGATAACTTGCACTAAGCCCATGAGTTGGGTACTAGCATTATTTCTATTTCACACTTCAGGAAACTGTTTAAGTTACTTGGCCAGGGTTATTTATTAAGTTATGGAGTGTCAAAGCCAAGTTTTTAACTTGGCCAGGCTAGCTGTGGTGTCAGGCTCTTGAACACTGTTGTGAACTTACTCTACTGGTGCTCTGCCACCTCCTCCATCCCCACCACAAAGCTTTTGTCAGAGCCACTCCCCAGCAGGAAATTCCCTTCCCATTCATCCCATCTGGCCAGCTCCCACCAGCCTGTTAAAGCCCAGCCTTGTCCCCACCCTTCCACAGAGATATCTCCGATTCTCCAACCCACAGCCAACTGACTCTCCAGAACTCACAACACTTGTTGTTGGCACCAATTCTTTTGGTTCCCAGCATATATCAGAGGGTAAAATCCTTAAGATTGTTGGTTCATATTATTTTTAACTCAGCAAATGTGTAATGAATACATAAAATACTGCAGTAAAATACTATTCCAGAGCTATACATTTTAGTTTCTCATTCCCATACACCTTGATGCTCTTCTCCACATAGTCTTTGCTGCTCAAACAGATCTATATTCAGATGAGTGGTTTAAGGCTGGAATGAGTTAGCTAAGTCATTTGCAGGGAGAGGCCACTACGTTCTATATGGGCTTGCTTACTGACTCCCAACAAGATGAACCAGGATGAAACCAGAGACAGAGTGCCACATTTCCTATGTTGTAAGAACATTTGGTTATGTTTTCTTGCACAGAGGAGCTGTATGGTAGCATTCTGAGTTCCTTGCAGTATAACCTAGCAGAGATGCCTTTGTGTCTGTTTTGTAAGCATTTGATAGCTTCACTTGGGGAACAAACCTATGTGGAAAACTGTCCTTCCATCATTAAGGATTGTCAGTGTCTTAACTAGAGCAGTTTCTCAGTTATGGCCACATTATCAGCAAAGACATGCAGGTCTGTCCTAGTCAAGACAGATAACAATTAAACTACCAGTCAATATCCACACTCCTGAAATCCAGACAAGGACAACATGTATATCTGCACATTCCACTGGTCACCCCTCAGTCACACACCAGTGACCTTCTTAGGTGGATGAGAACAGCTTTCCTTTTTCTGTCTCCCTCTTTTTTTTTTTTTTCTAATCTCATGCTCCATGTCTTGAGTACAATTGAAAATATTGTCCTCAAAGTGCTCCCAGGTTCTAGGGTCACACCTGAGTCCACCTCATTGAAAAGTTATGGGTTCTTTTTCTATAACACATTGTCTATAATATTGTATTGTGTGTTCATCACCCCAAGTCAAGTCTCCCTTCATCACATTTGTGGGTTCTTACAATGTGCCTTTCTGTGTCTGTCATATGGATGAAATAAACAGATATTTTCCTACTTAAAATAGACAATTTCTCACAGCCTAATTATGATCTATTATCATGTTAATATTCTGTTTCTAATCTTCCTAAGTCTCCACATACCAACAGAAAAGTGGTGAAAAGAGAGAAAGGGATGAAGAGAGAATTTGTTGCCATACCACAAAGAGATGATGAAGATGGTGATGACCATGATAAAAATCATGTACCAAGTCCCTATTCGGGACATCACATGGGACACATTTCATTTCATTAACACCATACCCATTTTACAGATGTGTGTTTGGGCACTGGATGGTGTATTAGAGAGTGTCTGTAACTTACCATGCTGGTCCTTTGCAGGTGTGCTCTCAGATCCATTTTCTTTTCCTCTCTTACTCAGAGCCATATCACAAGGAACTGCATTTAGGCTCCTGTTGCTGACAGCTCATGGCTGAGTTTATTCCAGGCTGTGGAATGTACTGGAATGGTGTAGAAGGTGGGAGGGAGTAACCAGCGTATCACCCTTCCAGCCTTAGCTGCATGTCTGGTATCTTCTCTGTGGCTTCAGCTCCCCCTGGATAGTCCCATCCCCTGCAGTACCAGATGCCAACAACTTCCTGTGACATTGCCTCCTTCTTTTGTCCCTCTAGCCATGGGGGAGATCTGGGCATCCTACATCTAGCTATTCTATGCTCCTAGTAGCCCAATTGTCTATTTTTTGGCTTCTAAACATTATATAACCTGGGTAACAGATCCCCTGTATTAAATCTCTTTGGTTTAAAATACCTAAAAAATACCTAAAGAGTGTGTGTGTGTGTGTGTGTGTGTGTGTGTGTGTTTCCTGAGGTTGCCTTGTTCATATGCCCCAGGTCACACAGCTAGAATACTATAAAACTGGAATTCTAATCCATGTCCTCCAACGTTCAAATCTGTGTTCTTAATCACTATCCTTTTCTCTTAGAGCTTAAATTTCAAAAAATAATTAAAATAATATTTAGCTTTATGACTAAATCATCAATTTTACTAATAAATATTATTATTTTGATTTGATGGAATTTGATTTTAGCTAAAACCTGAAGCCATGATGTGTAGTGTTGAGTCATGTTTTGCATCATGGAAAAGCCACAGTCACTTAAATTGTGCAGATTAACATTTTGCTATTTGAAGTGCTGAGTTCCAATGAATTAATGTCACCTGGGAGCTTTTTAGAAATGTAGAACCCTGGCTCTCATGACAGTCCCTGTTTTAACAAGCTCCCCAGGTGATTTGTGTACACAGAAAAATTTGAGAAACACTGTGCTAAAAGATTATGATTTGAGTAAAGAATAACATAAAAACATCCTGAAGATTTAAAGGATAACACCATTACAACATTTTATGACAGCAAAACAACGTTTTAAGTCTACGTTGTTCCAAACTTAATAGCTGCTATATTTCAGACTTTACCCCAGCTCATAAATGAGTTATGTTCCAAATTCTATTTGTTAGTGTAATTTTGAAGCTCTTTGCTAAATAAAAACCATGTTATATATTTTGACTAGGTTTACAGACTAGCCCATTAGAACTCATGTTAAATTGTGCTGTGATGAGATCCAGGTTAATTTCAAAGTAGAAGAAAAATCTTTTTTCTTAGATATAGTCCTGTTCTAAGAACTTCCTATTATTTACATATCCAGAGTTAGGCTGGCATCATGCTACCCACTAGGGAGTCTCTCTACCACTTCATCATTCCCAAGCGTCTGCCCTTGTGAACCCCAACCTAGGACTACTCTGTCCCTAAAGTGCTACAAAATGAGCCAACACCATGCTGTTTTCATCAAATTCTGCATTTCTCAGCATCCATAATTTTAGCAAGAATTATTATGAAAGGAATTAACTTTATTTTACTTTTATCTTTTTATCCTCACCCAAGGACATTTTTTCATTGCTTTTGGTGAAGGGGAAGGGTGGAGAGAGAGAGAGAGAGAGAGAGAGAGAGAGAGAGAGAGAGATGTGAGAAACATCAAAACGTCAATTGTTTGCCTCCTGGTCATGCCCCTAGTAGGGATTGAACCTGAAAGGTAGGTATTTGCCCTGACTGGGAATTGAGCCCACAACCTTTTGGTGTATGGGAGGATGCTCCATCCAACTTAGCCACACTGGCCAGGGTGAAATGAATAGACTTTAATTCAAACTAATGAGTAGTTAACTAGTCATTTAAGCACTCTCAGAGGAATTTTCATATTTATAATGGGATGGTTGTTAATTCAACTAGATCCCTAATTGGTGGAACTTCACCTAGTATTACAAATGGAATGGGGAACAAGCAATAATGCAGAGGACAGGTGACTTGGTGAGTAGGCCAGCTTTCTTTGGGAACATGACCCTGAATACTCCCCCATTCACTTTCCTTGCTCATCACAGCTGCTTTTTGTCAATAGCTCTAACTTGGTTGTTGTCATTCTTTTTTCTTTTTACAGTGGCTCTACTAGCATAGGGCAAAGATTTTCTGTTTCACTATGTGGTTTGCATATCATCAGGATTACCTGTAATGTAAAAATTTGAATGGTTCCCTACTATATTAGTTATTCATTACTTTATAATAAATTACCCAAAAATTAGTAGCTAAAATACCTTATTTCACAGATTTTGAGAATTAGCTAGGTGGTTCTAACTCATGAAGTTCTGTCAAGCTGTTGGCTGACTCAGTAGTCAGTTCAGTACTTCACTGAGCAAGGAATCACTTTGGAGTTCACTCTAACTTGCTGGCAGGCCTCAGTTCCTCACCACATGGACCTCTCTAGAGGCTGCCTGAGTTTCCCCTCACATGGTTTCTGACTTCCATCTCCCCAGGGCTGCTACAAGACATAGTAGCCAGCTTCCCTTAGAGGACAGATTCAAAGGGAGAGAGCATGAGATAGTGCACCCAAGATGGAAGCCGCAGTCTTTTTATAACTTGACATCAGAAATGGTATCACATCACTTCTGTAATATTCCACTTTCTAGAAGCAAGTCACTAAGTCCAGCCCACACTCAAGGGGAGGAAAATTAAGCTCCTATTCTTCCCCTCTTAAGGAGAAGAATATTTAAAAATATGTGAATGTAATCAACACATCTACGTAATAAGTGGACGTAGTGACACCAGAACTTTCTATCAGAACTGAATTCTTATGCATGTATGCCTCTGTGTTTCAGGATTTTGAAAGAACACTGATCTTATGTAGGAATAAGGAAACCAGTTGTCACTCCTAGGTCTTACATTTACTGGCAACATGACCTTAAAAATTACCTAAACTTTTTTGTACTTGAGGGAGATGTTTTAATTTTCTTTTCTAGAAATTGGAAATATTAATGCCTACTCTGGTACATATCAAAAGCTTTGTGATGCTTTGATGAGGCAATGGATATTTGGAATCTGCCAGGTCAGCATCACTGCAGGATTAGTTTACTGTCTACTATACCTCTCACATCGTAACTACCTATATCAGGATTAGAAGGATTTTGTAAATTCACTGTTTTCTCCTTTGGATTAGTGGCTGCTTCTTTTAGGTTTAACAAGTAAAACCTTTCTGACCCACAATTTTTTTCAGTCTTTACTTTTTTAGGACAGTTTACACCAAAATTAGGAAGAAGTTATAGAGATTTCCCATTGGTCATCTACCCCTACATATGAATAACATCACTCACCAGAGTGGTATATTTGTTACCAAGAATAAGTCTACATTGACACAGTGCAATCACCCAAAATCCATGTTTACCTTAGGATTCACTCTTGGTGCTGCATATTCTATGCATTTGGATAAATGTATAATAACATATATACATTTATAATGTCATACAGAGTATTTCTCACTGCCACAAATATCCTCTGTGCTATGTCTATCATTTCCCACCCTCCACCCCTGGTGGCCACTGATGTGTGTATATTATCTCCATAGTTTTGCTATACCACTGTTTAAAAATAAAATAAAATAAAAACCTTCTTCTAATCTCTACAGTTTGGTCTCTGAGACCTTTGGCTCATGAAAATCCTAATGAATGTGTTTATGGATTTAATACTCCATCCAAAGGTGGCCCCAGGGCTTATTTGTGCTTTATTCTCTGACACAGTTCCCTTGAGCTCTCATTTCCCATAGTGAACAAGCCACCAGACCCTTATCTCTTTGGCACCTTAATGTTCCTTTCATAGTCCACATTAGATGGATTCTAATAATTAGACTCCTCATGTAACACCCAACTTGCCTTTGTAGGTTGGCCAGGAGACTTCCAGGCTCTGCAAATACAGAAAAGTTTTCCCCTTTTTTTTATTGACTGAACACCTTATCCATTGTCAGTACATACCTTCTCAAATATTTGCATGCCTCCTAAGTTCCTTGCCTCTTATGCTAATCTATTTCCCTGGGCAGCTATACTCCCATGTGAGAAAGTGAAAAGGGCAAGGCAATGGGGCATACAGTCCAGAGACCTGAATGCTGATCATTCACCAACTGTGACTTATACCAGGATTCCTATTGGAAAAATGGAGTGCAGACTCCTCCCTCAGAGTGTTGTTCTGAAAATTTGAGTTAAAAACAACAGCTTTTTCTTCCCTATAAGACTTAGGCATGGCATGGACAACTGGCCTGAATCAGAATTAGTGGGGTGGGGAGGGCAGGGCTTTTCAAATGGAGCCTGTGTGAAGCTCCTCCTACAAAAATCTCTAGGGGTGGAGTAATAGAATGTGCAGTCTGGACTTCCTGGGGGATTCTCTTGGATCATAAAGTTTGAGAATTATTGCTTCTTTGGAAATGCCCTGGGCTCATGGGTCCTGGTAAAGAGATTCATATAGACAAGAATCCTTTTTGTTCTATGGGTTGAATTGTTCCTGGGACTATAAAGAATAGGCTCATCATGACACAAGCCATTTTACTCACTGAAGGGAGATGATACACTTGGAATAAGGGATGTATAACTCCCTAAAGAGCTGCCTTTCCTGTCCAAAGTTGAGGTTTACAAATGTGTGGATTTCTTTCTTTCTGAATTTCCTCTGCCCTCTCTCCCCACAACTTTTTCAAGGAGTATCTTCCTAAATATACCCTTGGCTTTTCAGTGCTTCTGCTTTCACTGCATTTGTGACCTCATTTACCACCCTAGCTCCAAACACATTACATTTTTATTGACTTTGGCCCTGCAGAACTATTTCTTTTAAGTCTATTTATCATGGACTTAAAAGCAGCTTCTCAGCTTCCTTGCTGTCACCAATGTTATAAGAAAATGCAGACTGCTGTAATTGGGTCCATTTTTCACAAACCCTTTTCTTCTCTGTTCACCTATTGCTGATTCCAAGCAGGCCAAACTATCACCTTAAGGAGGTGAATGCTAAGAAGCAGACCTGAAGAGGAAAAGTCAAGGCTCAGAAAGGAGGAACACTTTTTTAAACTTAGAACTTATGATGCTACCTATCACTTCTTGGCTCTAGGTTTAAAGTACCACCATCCCCTAGTCTTACTTTCCCTCTATCCAGATGAACAGAGAGTAATGTGTTTGAACCTTGACATTAAGGAAAACACAGATTACAAAAGGAATAATCCAGAAGAATAAACAAAACTATACATGCATTATGTAGCAGGATTTATTTTATTCTGCAGGGGACATACCAAACTGTGACCCTAGCAACAAGATTAGGTGTTTCATCCTTAAAATTAATAGAGAATAAAGGAGATAGAATTTTTAGGTCATATTATAAAGATCCTTGAAAGGTTAGGTAAGGTATTTGTAATTTTACTCATCAAGTGCTCTGAAGGCATAAAAAAAATAAATCAAGGATCATATGCAAGAGTAAATTGGAAAGAGAATAATGGATTTGTAGTCAGAGGAAGTTTGTTTTAGTTCTAACACTAGCAGTTAGTCAGTGTGTGTGTCCTTGGTCATGTGATTTAAGCTTTCTATTACCTCCAGTGACGAACAATGACAACTTTTTGTTCATCAATTGTTTTTTTTTCTTAAATTTATTGAGGTGACATTGGTTAACACAATTCTATGGGTTTCGAGTGTACAATCCTGTTGTGTAATATATCATCTGTTTATTACATTGTGTGGCCACCACCCAACGGCAGATTTCTTTCTAACACCCCATATTTGACCCCCTTTGCCCTTTACTGTTCCCACACCTCTTCCCTCTGGTAATCACCATACTATTATCTGTGTCTATGAGTTTTTGTTTGTGTTTCTTGTTTGTTCATTTGCTGCTTTCAGTTTTATATTCCGCATGTGAGTGAAATCCTATGGTTCTTGACTTTTTCCATCTGACTTATTTCTCTTTGCATGCTTTTCTCAAGATCTACCAAGTTGTTACAAATGGCAGTATTTCATCTTTTCTTATAGCTGAGTAGTATCATATATATATATATATATGTATATATATATATATATATATATATATATACATATATATATATATATATTCCACATCTTCTTTAGCCAATTATTTATTAAAGGATACTTCTGTTGTTTTTATTTCTTGGCCACTGCAAAAAATTCTGCAATGAACTTAGGAGTGCACATATCTTTGCAAATAAATGTTTCAAGTATTTCAGGTACATACCCAGAAGAAGGGTGTCTGGGTAATATGGTAACTCTATTCTTCATTTTTTGAGGAGCCTTCATACTATTTTCCACAGTGGCTGTACCAGTTTACATTCATACATACCAGCAGTGAATGAGGGTTCCTTTTCTTCACAACCTCTTCAACACTTGTTATTACTTGTTTTGTTGTGTTAGGGATTAGATTAAGTGATATAAAGACAGTTTTGTGTACTCTAAAATAATAGTTTTCTCTCTATATAAAAACTGCAGTGTGTTCAGTTTTATTCATCCCCAGATGATGAGTCAGTTCCATGACCCTCTTACATTCTACCTCCTCACCCATGAGATAAAACATCTTGTCCTAACTTTCTGAGGACCCCAGCTTCCTAGGTTTATCCCTTTGGTTGGTTTTTCTTCTACACTTTGGAGCCGCCACTTTTGTCTCCTTTCCTCTTCCCCCATGTAGTATTAGCTACTTTTTCTAAAGAAGAAACTCACTTTGCAAGCATGCCTCTAAGACTCCAGTTAGATCAATGGCTTTTATGAACCTTGTTTCTAATTGGTGTGGAGCAGGAAAGGAAACACAGCCCCTTGGATATTAGTGACAGGGAAGAGAAGTACAACGAAAACACTGTGATTAGTACAACCAAAGAGCACCTTGTTGAGTGCGTATCTTGCATCCTTCACAGTGTTAATTTCGAAGTGACAAGTCACTCAGCTACTGAGAGCAGGTAAAGCTGTAAGACTACATATCAGGTCATTGATCAAAGAAAACTGTGGATTTCATGCCATCAGAACTGTAGTGATAGGAGACACCACATGGGAGGACAAGCCCATCAAGGAAGACCCAAGGAGCTGTAGGCCAAGAACTGAGTCAAAAATGTGTCTTCTGGTCCAGAGATGCTAGGAACTAGAAGCACTGAGAAAAAGCAGTGGTCAGAAACAAACAGAAAAGTATGGTTCTTATAACTAAGTTAAGTGTTTCAAAAAGGTAATATTGTCACCATGCCTTTTTCATCTTACTGGTCTCCTGGTTGCAAATAAATGGGACATCTGGCAAGGGGGTTGGGTAATAAGAATCTTTAATTAAAAGAAACTATTAAAAATGGCACTTTAAACTTGATTAGCCTTTTCCTTAAGTTATTTTTCATTTGAAAACACTTTTGTCCACAGGTATCAAAATGCCCGTGCTTTATGCATGTGTTTGCATATCTACTCTTCAAGTATAGCAGAAGAGGGTCGGTCTAGAGGTGACATCAGTCTAAGTGAGCCTCTGCTTATCTAAGGGAAACAAATGAATTGAGAGTTAGCAATGTATCATTAAGAGCCTGTATTTGGCTTCCCAGAATGCCCTAACAAATTGGTTGGCTTAAAACAATAGAAATTTCTTCCCTCACAGTGCTGAAGCCTAGAAGTCTGAAATTAAGGTGTCTGCAGCATCATGTCCTCTCCAACGGCTCTTGGGAAGAATCCTTCCTTTGTTCTTAGTTTCTAGTTGCTGCCAGTAATCCTTGGCATTCCTTGTCTTGTAGCTGCATGGTCCAAAACTCTGCATTTATTGTCACATGGCCAGCTTTCCCCAGTCTTCATATGATCTTCTTTATCGGGGGCCCACTCTCATCTAGTATGACTTCATCTTATCTCAACTAATGATATGTGCAAACACCCTATTTTCAAATAAGCTCACATTTTTAGTCTCCTGGTAGACGTGAATTTTAGGACATACTATTCAACTTAATACATAGCCTTTAATATTACTATGTGCATGTAATGTAGATAATGTACTATATGGAGCTGACCACGTTGAGGCAAATCTGATGACTATACTTAATGTCCTTTCTACTGAAGCTTTAATTCTCTCAAATTTGGCTATTACCTCTCAGGCTGAACTGGACCCTTCTCTGTGTATTTGAGACATCACATGAAAAACAGAGATGCATATTTTCCAGAGTGGAATATTTTTCTGGTTGTGGGTCAGCAGAGTACGCTGACTATATACAGAATTCTGAAATGTTTGCACCCTTTAGATGTCCTCAGTAGATGTGCGTGATTGTGAATCTTAGTGGCATTTATTCTGTAGATGTGCACCAAGCAATGGCTGCTGCTTATGAGAGCCTGCCAAGTTATTATTCTATATGTTCTAGAACTAACCAGAGATAATATAAATCAAGTTCTGCTCTTTCATGTGCAACAAATTTGAATTTAAATAACAGATGGCTTCACATAGCTTTCTGAGACCAGGCCTATAAGAATCATTAAAAGAAATAATCTGGTTAATGATGATACAATTTTTTAAATGTAAATGGACCATTTTTAAATGAGAAGGAATTTATTTATTTATCTTTAATCTGCCAACAGGTGAGATAACAGACCTTGGAAAGGTTTAGCCGGTCATAAATCTGTAAAGAAAAATTACAGTTAAAATATTTTGATGATTTTGCATAGGCCCAAAATATTACCCATATCTCACTAAATCAAAAGAAAAAATGGATGGTTAGCACTTACTTTTGACTCATCAATAAAGAAAGAATAGGGAAGAATATAGGCTATCCCTGAGACTCAGTTTTTTTTTTTTTTAAATGGGGAAAAACACTGCCTGTAGCCCACAGTGATTACTGGTTGGAGGGAGTCCTATGAGAGACCTTTATGCAGAAGAGTGTTGCCACTTCACAGAATTAGACATGTACACAGTAATTGAGTAGCTAATAAAGATGAGAATACAGAAGTAGTAGAAGAAAATGTACAACATTATGAAAAATGACAAAGGATTTTCTATGCAATTAGTTCTATTCTCTCATAAGCATCCGTAATCAATTCTGAATGCTGTATATAGTCTAAGAAATATTCGATTGGCATATCCAACTCAACATGTGTAAAGGGCAACATCTCCTGTTTCTCACTGGGGCTGTTTTACCTCTTTTGATCTCATTACTTTTCATGGCAGCAAAAATGTAGCCAAGGTTGAAGCCCTAGGGGTCCTGAATGCTCCCACACTTATTTCCTAAAAATAATCTTCAGGTGACACTTCCTCTCTGGTCTGCCTCTCAGATTCCCTCACCTACTTCTGTGCTTTCCATCTCTGCTTCAGATATCATATTTGGATCTATTACTCATGTTCAGGAAATGATTGTTTCCACTTTCCCATTCATTCAATGAGCCATACGAAGCCTCCAAAAGCATGGGTCTGACTTTGCTCTGTTACTACTTAAATATATTCCATTTCTTGATCAGATTGCTTTGTTTTCTGCTCTTTAATTTTTCAGTAATTGCCTTTCCATAGGCAAAGGGTGCCCCCCAAAAGTCAGAATTATCTTCTGGAGGACAGGCCCCTTGTACAGGTTTCCCCCACAAGGGAGTGTTCTAGGAACCCACCTGTATCTGTGTACCAGCTGGGATTGTTGTGAGAGGCTGTGTTCAGGTTCAGGATTTTTTTTTGAAGACTCTTTCATTGTGTTTGCCCATTTCATGATGGGTGATTGACCAGCGCACCTTCCCACACCTCACTTGAGTGTTCAGCAGTTCTTGACCAAAAATGGCATGACCCCCATGCCCCACGCTCCCTATTCACCTGACCTCACCCCAAGAACATTTTTTGTTTCCCCAGATGAAAAACATCCTCAAAAGGAAACATTTTGCCAGTGTGGAAGAGGTGAAACCAAAAATAGCGGAAGCACTAAAAGGCATTAAAATCAATGAGTTCAGACACTGTTTTGAGCAGTGGAAGAAACATCTCAATAGGTGTATTGCATCAAATTGGGATTACTGTGAATGGGACTGAAGTTTAAACATGTGAGAATAAATACGCAATCTTTAATAAATAAATTCCAGGGTTTTGCCCTCCCCCCCATTCTATGTTTAAACAAAAGCATTCTACTTGTCATTCTATGAATTACAACCATGCATTACTGCTCTCTATTGATTCCCACCATTTACTCTGAAATAATTTTCCTCTCGCTTTTACTGTAGGTATTCAACAGTGTTAAGATGAACAAATCGCTTTCTGTAATTGAATAACATTTAGCTATGGTACTGTCACTTGGTCAAAGTCAACTACATATGCGTTTCTGACCCTGCAGTAGGTAGCAATCATGTTTATCGACCTAGCAGCAACACAGTTCACCTGTTTAGGCACAGTCCTTGTGGATCCCTGTGGCCAGCAGGCACTTGCTGCCTGCTACAGTGGCTCATGAAACACAAAACACACCCTTTGTAACATTTATTCCCATGAAACATCCTTAGCTTCATGTATTTGGCCAACGCAAGTCCTGTAGCTCTCTTCTCATTCCATCATTCTGGATCCTTCCACTGAAATCCTTTTCTGCCTGTTTGTCAGATTAATTTGTTTCATCATGTGTAATGAAAAAGATATGAGTAGCAAAATCAGAGAAAGATCTTAGTAGGTGTGACTTTTGAGTTAATATGTCCTTGAGGGAATAGACATAGTATTATTAGTTATACATTAATAGAACTACTTTAGGGTAAGAGATATTGAATGGTTACTGGATGAGACCTTCATTTATTTTGTGTTCAACTTTCAAATAACTCTTTAATGATGACATATAGCAGGTACTGTTAATTGCCTATCAAATTTTTATTTTCACATTGTCCTTGCTAAGAGAACCTGATTTTGTTTGGGACAGCAACATACTCAGCAAAAATATTTGGTCTTTCATTTCCCCATGCAACAAGGTATCACCATCTTTTTAAGATTTGGCCAGAGTTTTCTTTTGAATAAAGATACAGTCATACAAAGGGGATGATTTTGGGGTCTCTCTCATTTCTGCCTCAAACTCAGAAGCAATGCTTTTTGGTAAAGAGCTATCTTAAAATCAAGAACAAAATAATTCATATAAAGAATGGTGTGAAGTGTTCACTCAGGTCCGTTGCCCATGTTAATTACTTTTTTCTTTTTTTTTGTTTATTCATTGGTTTTTGTGGTTTCTTGCTAATGAGTTACATGAGTTCCTTGTACTGTGTATATTTTGGATATCAACTCCCTATTGGATATGTAGTTTGCAAATATTTTCTCCATTCAATAGGTTGCCTCTTCATTTTGTTGATGGTTTTCTTTATCGTGATGAAGTTTTTTAGGTTGATGTAGTCAGACTTATTATTTGCTATAGACATTATTTTCAGAAAGACATACAAATGGCCAACAGGTATGTGAAAAGGTGTTTAACATCACTGATCATGAGAGAAATAAAAATTTTACAACGACAATGAGATATCACCTCACTGTGAGGATGTCTACTATCAGAAAGACAAAAGGTAAATTCTGTGAGGATGTGCAGAAAAAATAACTCTTGTGTAATGTTGATGGGAATGTAAACTGGCATGGCCATTATAGAAAAGAGTATGGAGGGTCCTCAAGAAATTAAAAGTAAAACTAGCATATAATCTAGCAAGCTCACTTCTGGGTATATATCCAAAGAAAACAAAATTATTATCTTAAAGAGATACCTGTACTTCCATGTTTATTGTGGCATTAGTCACAACAACCAAGGCACAGAAAGAACCTAAGTGTCCATCAGTAGAATGAGTGGATAAAGAACATGTGCAACACAATGAAATTCTTTTCAGCCTTAGAGGAAATAATGCTTTTTGCAACAACATGGATGAGCCTAGAGAGCATGATGTTAAGTAAAATAAGTCAGACAGAAAAGCATGGCATGTCCTCACCTGTTATGTAGAATCTAAAACAAAGTCAAACTCATAGAAACAGAGAATAGAAAGGTGATTCCCAGGGGATAAGGAAGTGGGAGGAATGGGCAAAGGTTGATGAGAGTGTACAAACTTTTATTATAAAATTAGTAAGATCTGAAGACCTAATGTATAACATAGTGACTACAATTGATAATGCTGTGTTATATAATTGAAATTTGCTAAGAGAATATAAATTATTCTTGTACACACAAAATTAGAAGGTATACAGATGACACACAAGCATTTACAAAGACCTTCCACATCATACGTCATCAGAAAAATGCAAATTAAAACAACAATGAGATAGACACCAATGCACACCTGTTAGACAGTGGAAATCTAGAGCACTGACAACACCAAATGCTGAGGAGGGTATGGAGCAATGGGAGCTCCAATTCATTGCTGGTGGGGGGGGGTGGGCACAATGGTTTGGCCACTTTGGAAGACAATTTGACAATTTCTTACAAACTAAAAATACTTTTACCATACAGTCCGGCAACTGTGCTTCTTAATATTTACTCATAGCAGCTGAAAACTTATGTCCACTGAAAAACTTTTACATGGATGTTTTAACAGCTTTATTCATAATTGGCATAACTTGGAAGGAACAAAAAAGTACATCCTTTAGTAAGTGAATAGGTAAACATAGTATGTGGCATGTCTAGGCAATGGGATATTGTTCAGCACTAAAATGAAATGAGCTATCAAGCAATGGAAAGATGTGGAGAAAAGCTGAATGCATATTTTAAGAGAAGGAAGTCAATCTGAAAAGGTTATGTACTGTATGATTCCACCTATGTGACCATCTGGAGAAAGTGAAGTTATGGAGATGGTGAAAAAATCAGTGATTTCTGGAAAGAGTGTGTGTGTGTGTGTGTGTGTGTCTGGTGCAAATGGGCAGAGCACAAAGGATTTTTAGGGCAGTGCAAATCATAATAATCAATATGCATTATACATTTATCTAAATTCATTGACCTAAAACACTCAGAGTAAACCCTAAATTAAATCACAGAGTTTGGTGATTAAGATGTGTCAATGCAGGTCCATTCTTGGTAACAAATATACCACTCTGTTGAGTGAGGTTGGTTATGGAAGAGGTGTGCATGTGTGGTACCGGGGGTATATAGGAAATTTCAATACTCTCTTCTCAATTTCACTGTGAATCCAACATTCCTCCGAAAAATAGTCTTAAAAAAGAATGGTGAGTCAGAAAGATAGACAAGGATCTTGGGCCATTGATGACAACATGGAGCCACTATGCAATCCTGAGCTGCCTGCTTCTGATTTCTTATTATATAAGAAAACGAACAGTGACTTAAACACATGGACACTCATTGCTACATGTAGCCAAATACTATCCTAATACTAGCAAACTGAGCTTAACAAACTTGCTTAAATAAATACCCCAGTTTGTAATGGGACAGTCATGATTTGAACCCATGTAGTTTGCCTGCTGGGTCATGTTTCTAACCAAAAATAACTTAATTTATTCAAAATCTGACACAGTACTTATTTTTCAAAGTGAAATTCTCAGCCATTCTAGCATGAAAAGATGGAGCTTCTTAGAAGGCATTTTTTTTCCTCCTAGGAATACAATTTATTTTGTGCTTTAAAAAATTCATCTGGGAATGCTAAGATTCCATCAGGAAGTTTTCTATACTAAGTATGGCTCTAAAACAATAAATTCTTTGAAGTCTACCTACCAGAATTCAAAAACCCAAAGGAGAATATTTATTCAAGGTAGTCACCTTTGGAGGCTGCATTCTTATTTTGACAGTGCTTTCTCTCATTTCTCCAAGCCCCTGGGAAATACTGTTTGGAAAGTGACTATCTAGTCAAGTCTGAGCCTCACAGAAATGAGATTTAGGGCTTCATTTTAATATGAAAATAAAATGACCATCTGTCTTAGTTGCAGATTTGATCCGAAATTGCTTTGGGGATTTTTTAAAAATCAAAGCATCTACAAAATGATGAACACTTTGATAGAACAAAAAAAAACACAATTACCCTGGCCTCATCCCTCCAGAACTTACCTCACACCTTACACTCTAGCCATACCTGCCTCTTACCTCTGCTCCCTGCGCTCTCCTGCTCTGCAACATGGGGGGATCCTGGCAGCATCATGCTAAATGAAATAACTCAGAAGGAAAAGGACAGGAATTACATGATTTCACTCCTATGTAGAATATAAAATGAAAAGCAGCAAAAGAACAAACAAAACAAACTCAGACACAGACGACAGAGTGGTGGGTTACCAGAGGGGAAGGGGCATGGGGGAGGATATAAAGGGATAAAGCAGTCACGTACAAGGTGACAGGATGACACTGGACTCTAAAATACCCTAGTATGCTTTGAGCAATGTCAGAATAAATGCAAAAACTGTGTAATCAGTAAGGTAACCATTTTGAAGGTGATGGTCATTATTTGGATTTATACTTTTGAAAATGTTTTATAAAAAGCCCACCCCATTATGTTATAGCGATATATGTTTAATGCCCAGTTAACCCTGAATGAAAGTACTGTCTTAGAAAAATATGGTCAGAGAAACATAGTGATATGCAAGAAGAACCTCAGAAGCAAAGGAGATGTATTTAGAGTGCCAAGTTGTAAATCTTGGATTCTGTATGCAGTAGGGGAATATACAAATACTTTCTGTATTATTCACTGTCTGCATCATTCTTTTTGTATCTAGTACTTGCCCCCCCCAGGCAGTGCCAGGACCAGAAATTGCCCGAGGCAAGAGAGATGATTCATTGATTGTTTTTTTGTTTTGGTTTGAAATTCTCTTGTAACTCCAAGTATTATAAGATTTTTAAGATAAAGGATCATTCAGAGAACATCTAGTTCCTGTGTTTGGTTCACAGGAGATACCCAGACACTGGGAGGTATAGTTTTCTCCCAAGGTCACCAAGAGGTTTAGGGACAAAGAGGGCAGAGACAAGAACCAATGTGCATTTTCCCACTGTATTGTATGAGCTGACCACTCAGTAGTTACTAGTGAGACAGAAGAGAACTCAACTCCTCTCTCCAACAAGTTGCACCAGAGTCTGTAAGTGGTAGATCCTTTATTTAAAATGAAAAGAGGAGAGTGTTAGAAATCTCCCCAAAAGAAATGAAAACCTGAGTCTAGAAAAAGACTTGAAAGCAAATATTTACAGCAGCATTATTTGTGATAGTGACTCAAATGCCTGTCAGCTGGTGAATAGAATGATAAAACATAGCAGGTTGATAAAATGGAACACACTTTAGTAGTAAAAAGAAACTAAGCAGTACTGGTACGAGATACCCCTGGGGATGAACCTCCACATTGCGTGATGGGAAAGGAGCCAGACAAAAAGACAGCATGTGGTGTAATTGCATTTACATGAAATATCTGGAAAACATAAATTGACAGATTAAGAAAGTAGACTGTGGTTGTCTTGGGCCACACATGAGCACAAGAGATCTTTTGGGGTGATGAAAATGTTCTAATGTGGGATTTGGGCAACGGTTGCACAACTATGTAAATTTGCTAAGCACCATTCAATCATACACATAAAAGGGCTGCCAATTCTACTTCAATGAAGCTGTTTTTAAAAATGGGGGAGGGGCACAGCTTATTCTTAAGAGACCCAAGGTTATTTAACTCCATCAACTCCACCAGCAATGCTATTACCCTTTCCTAGAACTTATATTCTCAAGACACAGGATATCTTAAACTTGTGTCCCTTAGGACACATTATTCTATGGCAAAAACTAACATATTTTTTTAGATTTTTATTACACAGTGAGCATTTTACTTATTTTGCCTTTTTATTCCTCATCATGACCCTGTAAGATATTAACCCTATTTTAATGAGGAGGAAACTGAGTGATTTGTCTAACGTCACAAAACTTGTACAAAGCCAAGTGGAATCTCAAACCCTTGATCTCTGGAGTCTGAACTTTCGGCCACCATGCCACTGCTTGTGTATCAGGTGCTCTGTGAATGGTCACCAGAGGAAAGGAAGGCCAGTTTTTGTGGCTGCCTTGCTGAACCTGCTTTGTAACAGACAGTGGACACTTGTATGATAAACCCTTTCTGTCACAGTTTTAGTTCATTCAGGAAAATAATGCTTTCTTTATCTCCTGATATTTATTTCTAAAGTGATATCAAAAAGTAGTAGTGGTGGGACAATCTCCAGGATTTTTGGACTGAATAATTAAGAATAAGCAAGTAATTACCTTTTGG
>VMDR010014222.1:0-23844 GCA_007922815.1 Macrotus californicus | reverse complement strand
ATCTTCTTTTTCTTAGATAAGTCCCTTCAACATTTCATATACTAAGGGCTTGGTGATGATGAACTCCTTGAATTTGACCTTATCTGGGAAGCACTTTATCTGCCCTTCCATTCTAAATGATAGCTTTGCTGGGTAGAATCATCTTGGATGTAGGTCCTTGCCTTTCATGACTTGGAATACTTCTTGCCAGCCCCTTCTTGCCTGTAAGGTTTCTTTTCAGAAATCAGCTGACAGTCTTATGGGTGTTCCTTTGTAGGTTACTGTCTCCTTTTCTCTTGTTGCTTTTCAGATTCTGTCCTCTTTAACTGTGGATAATGTCATTATGAGTTTTTAAAGTTTTTGACACTAACTCCAGTGTCTGAATCATTGGTCTTCTTGTTCTCTTAGTTGCCAGGTATTTTTTTCTTCTTTGCCTGCCCAGTGACTTCTCTCATTGTGTGCCAAACATTGTATATGAAAGAGCCGCATATAGAGACACCAGGTGATGTTTTATTCTTGAGAAAGTTTTCACTGTCTGCTGTTGGGCTGAAGGGAGAAGAGCTTATCTCTTCAATAATGAAATAAACTGAATTTGGGCCTGATTGTAGTTAGTAAGGCTCAGTTCACAAAGGACTGGGGCAGAGAGACCTACATTGGGAAATGACAGAAAGCTGTGTGGAGATCATTTCTGAGCTCCTTTTCAAAGGCTGGAATGCTTATGGGCAGAATGAAACTATTTGAAATCAAAGCAAATCAGGATTGTGTTGGCTATTTGGGGTCTTTTGTGGTTCCACACAAATCTGGTGACTTTGGTTTTACTTTTTTAAAAAATGCCATTGGGATTTTGATGGGGATTGCATTAAATCTGTATACTGCTTTGGGTAATGAGGCCACTTTTAACTATGCTGATTCTTACAACCTATGAACATGGAGTGTCTTTTTTTGTGTTATATTCAATTTCTTTTAATAATGTGTTGTAGTTTTCAGTGTGTAGGTCTCTCCTTTGTATGTTTATTCTTAGGTATATATTTTTTTGTTGCAATAGCAAAAGGAACTGTTGTTTTCATTTCTTTTTCTGAAATTTTATTGTTTGTATATCGGAAAGCCATGCTTCTGTGTGCACTGATTTTGTATCTTACAGCTTTGCTCTGGGTCACTCTTATCCATCTGATCAGCTCTAAAAGACAGAGGGGTGTCCAGTGCTCCCCTTCAGAGTTCCACAACCTCCAGCTCCAACTAGGAACCAAGAAGACTCAAAGCCTACAAATGTCTTAAAGGGCAGACTGGCAGTGTTTGGGGGAAGGCCCGTTGCCTCTGTTGTGCCTACATTTCCTGAGCACAGCACGATTTCTTCAGGAGACTTCATTGGGATTTGTAGGGTCTTGCCCTGAGCTGCTGCCACAGCCTCCGTCCCTGACCTCAGCAAATGGCAATTGTGTTTGAGGCAACTTGAACATCCAGCTTGTTGTCCCAGCCCCAGGTAAGTGCTAGAAGCTTTGCTAGTCACTCTTTCCTCCTGCAGGGCTGCCAAGCACTGTCCTTGGTCCAAGTTCAGAGTCAGCAAATACGCCCATTGGGAAATAGCTGGTGATCTTCAGCTCACCTTCAGGGTTTTTCTTTCTCTGGAATTGTAGTGCCCTTAAAAATTTGATACTTGTAATTTACCCTATGCTTTTTTCTAGTTATCCTGCATGTTTCATTTATCACAGACGAGTTTTCCTGTTGTGAGCTACTGTACCAGTCGGCTGAGGGGGGCAGAGCAGGGGCACTTCTATCAAGGACCCCTGTGCAGTGTGCCACAGTATGGGGGGCTGAGAGAGCTGGTGGGTGAGGGTGAGCACACGAGCTGAGGACCTTCACCCACAGCATGGGGCGAGGCTGCAGGTAGCAGCTCAATGTCACAGACGCTTCCAGAAGCTTTCAGGGCAAGGGTATGCTGGTAACAGAAATTCTAACACTTAGTGTTTATGTTCTGCCCATAATGCCATTCTGCCTGCCTCTTGGATGAGTTCCTAGAAGAGATTTACTACTGGAGAGAAAAGGTTATTTCTTTTCGGTGGAACACACAGCCATCGTGGGACTCTGAATTCAAGGACGCGGGTTCAGTCTGCAGCTCTGCCATTTACTAAGTTGCAGTCTGAGCGAAATGGGACGTGAACTTTAGTGCCCTCACTTTTCCCAACTGGGAAATGGAAAAAATGGAATTATGCATCTCACGGGTGTTTTGTGAGGATTAAACAAAATAGATTTTGAAGAGGTACTTACAAAGTGCAGCCCTGAATGGAGGGAAGCTCCATTCACCTTTCAGGCGCAGAGACTGCTGTTGCTGGGGCTGATAACCACAGGAGGCCCGGACCAGGAAAGTGGCAGCGTCATTCATTTCTTTTCCCACGTCAGCACTTGATTTCAGCGCCGATTCAGGAGGGCAGAGGGAGGAGCGGCCCTGCAGCCTGGGCTGGGCGAGCGGCAGCCACTGCAGCCCGCATCGCAGTGCTGACATGGGCAGCGGCCCAGTGACTTTTGTCACTGAAATAAGGTGTCCAATTTCTCCTGCAGTTTTTAGGAAGCTGTTCTCTGCTGGGTTTATTTTTAAAAAGATTATTCTGCAGGTCATGGCTGGAACATGTTGAAGGCATCTGCAGCAATTTTTCCTCTGACCAGAGCTTATCTGCTCTTCTCAACCCGAGAAGGTTCGGCCGCATAAGGAGGCAAAGGGTGGTTTCCAGGGGAGGACTGGGCAGGTCTCACTCAGCCAGGCTGCGTTTCTGTGCCCGGCTCAGGCTCGGAGTCCGACCCAGAACACGCTGACAGAGCTGCAGCCAAAGCATCCCCACGTCCCTGTGGGATCACTCAAGTCAGGGAGGGCGGGGACTTGGCAGCCATGTGTGCACAAACATCACCCCCACGTCCTTCTTCCCTCCCTCCTCATTTACTGTTCAGCCCGTAGGGCCGAATGCGGCTGCCCTGGGAAATGGCTGGCCTACTGTTGAGACCTCCTGGGTGCCCACCTCCCCACTGCAGCCCATGCTGCCTGGGTCCCCGGGGCTCCAGAGCTCTGCTGGGGTCAAAGGCCTGGTTCAGAATGCAGTATCATGCCACCACGCAGGATGTGCCTGTCACCCCAGCCTAGCGCTGTGCTGATCCTGAGACTGAGAGTGTGGGGAGGGGTCATGAGGGCTGGAGCTGCTTACAGCACAGAATGGAGCCCCTGCACCTCTCCCAAGGCCGGCTGGACCAACTCATACCCAGGCGTGGACATTTCAGACTTTGCAGGCCATGTGGTCTCTCACAACTACTGAATGCTGCTGCAGAGAAGGTGGCCACCGGCAGTGCATAAGAGCAGGGGTATGGCTGAGTTCTGGTAACACTTTCTTCACAAAGACAAGCAGCAGCCAGGCTTAGTCTGAGGTTGCCACGTGCAGAGCCCAGCTCTACACACTCTGGGCCCCTCGAGGTCCATGTGTGGAGGTTCAGGGGAGATGACCACCCGTGCTGCAAGTGAAGACACTGCCACTCAGGCCTCCGCCACTCAAACTGCCCCAGAACGGGACACTGGTGCTGTCCTTTGAGAGGGTGAGGACCTGCTTTTCTGCACCCTGACTTGTGACTTGCCACGTACCTGGTCACCTCCCAAGGTGCACAGCCCAGCAGTAGGAGGGCCTGTGGTGAGGAGTCTTTCTCCTGCTTGCCACCTGCTTCCTCCCATACCCCCCGTCTTGTCAATCACATCCAGAGACCAGCTCTTAAATTTTATTACTTAATATAACATATATCAGTTAACCCTCTGTGTCACTCTCTGCACTGGGTATGGGGTGCAGTCATGAACCAAAAGCAAAGCCAGAGCAGGGAGGAGAGGACAGAATGAGGCTGGAGGCCCAGGGACAGACAGACCCGAGGCGGAGGGAGGGTCCCAGTTCATTTCCCCCTGAGCCTCCAGCCACCGTAGCTTCTCTGGGTGGGTCAGTGGGTACCAGGGCTCCTGTGGAGGACCCCACTTGCATTGTTCTTGATCCCAAGGCAGTAGAAAAGAGAAAAGCTCGTCTGCTGGGGCTGTCCCTGTCCTCATAGTGCCTTCACACCCCGCTCTCTTGAGCGGGCCCAGCTGTGTCACTTACCAGTGATGTCCTTGCAAATTCTACCCACGCTCTCTGTGCCCTGGATTTCCCATCTGCTCTGTGGGTGGTAACTCTTGCTTCGCGGGTTGTTCTGGGACTGAGTGGAATGATGCCGTGGAGCGCTTTCCTGGTCCAGAGTGACCCACAGGGTGTGGTCATTGCTAGTTCAGCCCTGGCCACGGTCTGTGGGGTCGACAAAGCACGTTTCCCCTCCTGGTTACGGAAGAGCGAATTGAGACTCAAGAATCAAGTGGCTTAACCAAGTCATTAAGTGGCTAAGATTCTACCCAAACCTATTCCGTCAATAGAGAGAAATCAGTCCTGTTACATCCGGAGGACAACAGCCTTTACAACTATTGAAAAGAGGTGGGTAAAGACTCGCTGTGGAGCGATCTCACGGAGTGCTAAGAGAGCTGGCATCTCTGGGAGCCCACGTTGCTACCAGGAAGCCCAGTGTACCCAGTCTGGTGTCGGGGTCTCAGGCCAGACCTCTCCCACGGGCCCGGCGTAGGGGCGGTCTTCGGGGCTGCCCCTGGCACAGAGGATAGGAAAGGGCTACGTGGGGGCAGTTCTGCTGGGAATGAGGGGAACAGCCTTGAGGACAACCGATTAAACCTAATTCAATCTATGGAAATATTTGATTGCCGTTTAATTTATTATGCAAAGTTGCCCTTTCTGACAAATGGAAGCTGCTTCAATAAGTGGGTCTGTGAGGTTGGGGGAGGGGTTTCAGCGGGCAAACAGACCCAGCTGGGGGCCTGCTGAGGCTCACAGCTCTGTGCCAGCCGTGTGCTTGGGGCGCAGACTCGGGGAGAGTCCCTAGAGGGGCCCACGACGCTGGGGCCTGGCTCCGAGACCATGCTGCATGACCTTGGCATGTCTGTCCCTGCCTCTGTCAGCCCCCGCAGCTCCGTAAGAACGGTGCTTACATTTGCTGCAAATTTTAATGTTCACAGGAAACCTTCACGTCCATAATCTTTTCTGAATCTCGCAATGACACAAAGTTTGGGAAACTGCTTAGGGTAGCAAATGTCTCATGCGAACAACTCCATATCGTTAAAGCCTTCTCTTGCCGATACGGATGACAGTTCCTCACAGCCTACCTGTGAGGTCAGCGAGACGGTGTTCTTGCCCTCATCTGACTGAGCAGGTCAAGGCAGCAGGGGCCAGGGCCAGGCTTCGGGGGAACTCAGGTGGCACTTGGACCTCATGCAGCTTTTAAGTCCTTTGAGGAGGAGGGCAACGCCCCTCTGCTGGGTGCGGTCAGGCTGGCCTTCATCTGCAGAGCAGACAGCAGAGCTTCCTGACTTTCTCGTGTCCTGTGGTCGGACAGATAATGGCTTTACAGATCATCTTGTGAAACCCTCGTCTTACTGATGAGAAAGCTGAGGCCCAGAGAGGTTCATTAACTTACCCAAGATCACACAGTAGGTTAATAGGAGACCAACAGAGGCAACTCCAGACCTGGGCGTCCTGACACCTGGTAAAAGATGTCCGTGTTACCCAGTTTTCCAGAACGCTCGCTGGCCCTTCCTTCTCCTAGAGGTTAAAGTGCCGGTGGAAGTAGCGAAGCTGTGAAAGTCCTGGGCAGCTCCATTTAAGCAGAGGTTTCTGATGTGGAGTTTGGAGGATTTCATGGATAATGGTGTCCACGGCTAACAACTTCCCTGAAGGCTCGGGGCTCTCCGTGCCCTCCAGACACCCCCACGTGTCCCGGCTCCCCCACACCACCCTCAGCCTGAACAGCCTGCAGCAGGGACCAGGCCCTGACCCGGGCACAGGAACAGCCCTGCGGAAGCCGCTCTGGGCACTGGCAGCGAGGACAGGGAGAGAGTGAGCAGCTGCCCCAGGCTTAGAGAGGCGAGGAATTCCTGACAACTTTGGGAACCCGTTACAACCCGCTGACTTAATTGTTTTCCTTTATCTCCATGTGTTGATGCTTATTTTTCAGCTTGTTATCTGATGGTTATTTAATCCATATTTTGTAATTACCTTCCTTCTGTCTTTCACTCCAATGGCTGTGCTATTTTCTTCTCCATGCAAGCACTGACCTACATTTTCACAGACGTCGATGTCACTCACGCTGCCCACATTTCAAGTGGTCTGTAGTGAGATGGCTCACTTGTGGTCTGGATGATGGACCCTCGGCTTTGGCCACTCTCACAGTCCTGAGTGTTCCCCACTCCTGTCTGCTGGGACTCCAGCAGCCTGGGAGGCCAGGGAAGAGGACAGGCCTTCCCGGGGGGCATCTGGTGGGCTGGGCGGTAGGGGATAAGGGGGCAGCTTGGCAGGCAGGGAGAAGGGGGCGGAGGGGAGCACCCACTAGGGGGATGGCTCTCCGATGAAATCTCACGGTGGTCAGACTCAGAAGTGACCTGATGCACAGCACAGATGTCTCTCTGGGCTGCACCAGGGACAGGCGGAAGCCATATTCTACAGGCAGGACTTGCCCATGGCCCTGACAAGTTATAGTGTGCTTTCAGGCAAAATGGCAAAACAATTTAAAATCAGTGCCGCTCAGAAAATCCAGGCCAGGCTGCTGCTATTCTTAGGGAGTCTCGTGGGTTTCTGTAGGGAGCACAAAGGGAGAGAGAATTCTGTGGCTGAGCTCCAGGGCTGGTGCTACCATTCACATGCTGTGCATCGCTCAGCAAACCGCTCAATCTTTCTGAACCTGGACAGTCATAGATCATGGGGGTGCTTATCCTCAGAGGATTATCCTGAAGCTCAAGGGAGCTAAAGTGCAGGTGACCACTGCTGGCCAAATGTGAGACCCACACAGATGAACTGAAAAGACCGTGGTTGATCACTTCAGAAACCTGCCCTCTGAGCACTTGCCATCTGTCACTCAAGAAGCAGCATATTCAGATCATGCTGTCCCTTTGTCACCTCACCTCCCACTGTCTGAGCTGAGGAGTTGCACAGATCTGGGCTGGGAGGGGCATCTGTCTGTGAAAGTGCTCAGCAGACTCAAAGTGCTAACAAGTATGGGTTCACCTGTTCAGTCAGGTGGCACATGTCTCTCAGGCCCTTGCTGCAGGAGGATGCTATGGTGGGAACTTGAAACAATGGTGAATGGGCCCCAGGCCATCCTGTCACGTGTAGCCCACAGCGGGCAGGGGACAGAACATGGGGCAACGGCTCCCTGCCTGAGAGGACGAGTCCAGCCGTTGCCTGTGCCCAGGACAGGACACCCAGCCCAGACTCGGGGGCAGGCTGGAGACACGCAGGTGGGCAGAAGCCAGGCATGCGATGTTCTCCAGAGCACGTTCATTCATTCGCTTGTTCATTCACTCGCTCCCTCACTCCACAACTGTTGATTAAAAGCCTGCTGTGTACTGGGTGCCGGATGGATGTGCACCGGGTGCCAGATGGATGTGCACTGGGTGCCGGATGGATGTGCACTGGGTGCCAGATGGATGTGCACTGGGTGCCGGATGGATGGGGCAGCACAAGGCTGAAGATGTTTCTGTGGTCATGCAGCAGCTTCCTGGTTGGAGGACTGTATGAGCTCAGGTTACACTAGGTGACCTACAGATACCCAGCGTTTCAGAGTCTTGATGCTACATAAATTCATTTCTTTATCACGTGAAGTTCAAAATCTGTCCATTGAGGTCATCTGCATGAGGATGGCAGAAAAGGGAAGGAAGAGTGGAGGGTGGGGCTAGGAAGCGATACCTGTCACCTGAGTTGAGCACACCTGCCTGTGAGGGGCTGGGAGGAAGACGAAAGAGATTTGGTGAACATCTCCACCTTAGGAAGAGAGATGGAAATCAAGGCAATTAACATAATTTTAGCTTAGTAAGAACTTCCATGAAGAGAAGAGTGAGTGACAGCAAGTGCATGTGTGCATCCATGTGATTGTCATTTGTACGTGTCTTTTTGTGTGGCCCTGTGACTGTGGGTCTGTGTCTTTGTTCCTATGTGCGTCTCTGTGTGTGACAGCATGACTATGCCTTAAGATGCTGCTGCCACCTGCTTCTCAATGAGTCTGGAAGCACAGCTCGGTGCCTGAAGATCCCTTGGCACAGAGCTGGAGTGAACTGCATCGCCATGGGCCGGGTGGGTTTGGGGAAATGCAGACTTTTTATTGAGTCTGATGGGCATTTGCCTCACTCAGGAATTTAGTCTCTACCACCTCTATCCCCAGCCTGTGCCACGTGGACGCTGCCTTGCTCCTTGCCTGTTCCATCCTTGCTCTGGGAAATCCCTGGAACAGCCCGGGTGCCACCACCTGGTGCAGGGAGCCGGTCTTGGTGCGCCAGGAGAGAAGGGAGGGGACAGTAAGATTGGCTCCCCATGGCTCCCGCAAGGCTGGGCACAATGCCCTGTGCCAAACCCACCAGGTGTCCTCTTTGTAGTCACTACTGTGCAGAGACAGTTGTGAGGGTCTTGCTAAAATCATCCGTTCTGAGCATAAATGAGATAAATTACCCTTGACAGGGTAGGAGTGGTGATGGCACCAAATCCAATTCAGCCTGTTAACATTCAGAGAGCTGGAGGCGATTTCAGTCTGAGGTGGGTGACACGCAAGAAGCCCACTCCTGATGCTGACTCACACAGCTCTATATTTGAAGCCTTGATGATGACAGATGAGCGATCTAGAAAATGCAGCCCCTCTTCAGTTAACCAGACAGGCACACACACTTTCCCAGACTGCAGAGAGGAAGCACCAACATTTCAATTAGGTTTTTACACCCCACTACCTTTTAGAGTTGTGAGTAACTAGGCTGGATCACAGCACACACACATGCACAGCATCGCCTGCAACAAAAGCAGACATTGGAGAGGCCATGCAGCAGCTGAAAGCTCCCTTGCTGCAGAAACTGCAGGAGGTGGGAAGAGCTCAGTGGGGTGCGGCACGCTAAAAGCAGGTGTGGAAGGTGGAAAGGCGCCTTCTGTGGCAGGGTCCAATGTGGCAGAGGTGGCATGTCCCCCCAGAGGGGACCCTGTGGGAGGCCGTCTGACTCACAGCAGAGAGCCAGGCAATCGCTGCCACCCTTTCCCCACAGACAGCAGCCCCAGGGTGGTGTGTGTGCTCCATCCTGTGATGCTGCCTGCTATTTTATCTCTGGAGAGGCATGTGTGGACCCCGTCAGTTTCTGGGGTGTCACTTGGTGGGGAAGGTGCCAGAGTACCTGACTTAGTGCCTGAAGATTTCAGCCCAGCCCCAGTTCCGTTGTGCTCAACACAGTGTCATTTCTCAGTCTCAGCAGGGGCCCCCATCCTGAAATCAGCGTAGTGTCCCTACTGCCTCTCTGAGGGCTCCTGTGTGCATCACCTGAAATCATGACAGTGCTAATGCTTTGTAAGTGCCCAGGTAGTATTTCTCAAGGAGGGCTCCTTAGCCACCTGCAGTAGACTCACTCATCTGGGGTGGCCTCACCCCAGACACTGAGTCAGAATCTGCAGGCATGGCCCAAGTTCCTCCATGGCTCTTCCCCAAGCATAGTGAGCAGGATGATGGCCTAAGACTAACCCCCAGAACCTGTGAGTGTGCTACCATGCATAGCACAGGGGGCCTTGCCGATGTGTGGACAGTTATGAACAGGGAGGGTATCATGGGCCGTTGTTGGGTGGAACAATCTAATCACA
The DNA here is from genome assembly GCA_007922815.1 of Macrotus californicus. Taxonomy (NCBI): domain Eukaryota; kingdom Metazoa; phylum Chordata; class Mammalia; order Chiroptera; family Phyllostomidae; genus Macrotus; species Macrotus californicus. The sequence continues at coordinate 14,155 of VMDR010014222.1, read as the reverse complement.
TACATCTTTAAAATCAGAGACCTTTCCCCGGCTGTGCTTAGAGAGTTAGATGAGACAAAGGAAGAAGGGTTGGAGAGGTGTGTTGGAGATGGGTCAGCCTACCATGGATGACTTTGCAGCTGAAGGTAGTCAGCGAGTTATTGATAAAGGAAGGGAGCAAAGGAAATAAGACATTATTACACATAACCAACTAGGGAGCATACACCTACTTGCTTCACCAGGAAGTTACTGCTTCATACACTCCCCAGGGAACCACCAGTCTGTTCCCCACAGGTCACTGAAGGAAGGGATACAACAACAGAGAGGGAGCACAGGACAATAGGAGCCAAGATGTCGACCTTAGAGGCCCCTCAGTCTAGCCTGGGGAAAGAATGGATCGGATAAGAGACACAACCCTGGAAGATCTAGGGAATAGATTGATTGGGGGGGTGGACCCATCAGAAGCCCATAAAAGCTTGGGAAGTTTATTGGTTATTTTGAAAAAGTTCCTGGTCCTTCCCAAGCCTGAGATAATACAACCCAGCTAACAAAGAGTTCCCTCTCTCTCTCTCTCTAACATGCGCTGGTCCCGTGTGTTCCTTAGCAACCATGTGGCCTTAGCAGCCACTGGGCAGGCAGCTGCGCGGACTCCAAGCACAAGTTCCAAATGGGAGAAGCACAGCATCAGATCACAGCCAGAAACACAAGCTAAGCTAGCTGGATGGTGGGAAAGGCTGGACCGGACAAGCCTTGGCATGGTGCCAAATGTCTGGGCACTGGCTCTGTCTCTGGGCTGATTCAGGCAAGATTGGACTTTTTCCATGCAGGATGGATGGAGATGGGCCATGCACATGCTTTAGGGTATAAGCTTACCTGCAGAGCGATTTGCCCCAGTCCCAGTGCAGGGGCCAACCAAGACTGTGTTTTCTGATGCCAGCCTCCTGTGGCTTGTCAGGTAAAGTGTCCCTGGGAGAGTATGTGTCCTGTGACACCATGTGAGACTGGATAGATGGGCAGGCAGGGCCAGGGCCTGCAGTGGCCTTGGCCAGGGGCACAGGGCAGGAGTGACCGTGGCAAGGTTCCGCCTCCTCGCTGTATCACCTGCACCTGTTTTCCCACAGCTGGGACTGATGACAAGGTGGCAGTGTTTCACCCTCCCCTTCTTCTCCATTTTCCACTGTTTCTTACCAGGATCCTGATGTAAACTAGGTGAGGTTGGCTCCACCTACAGCCAAGGGCTCTGCACCTTGCTGAGTTCACCCATGAAGTAAAGCGGTTTTCCCTCCACCCCCTCAGAATCCCTTCTCCATTGCCCTCAGGTTTTCTATCTCCCTTGGATCGTTTTCTTTACTTTTCCTTCCTTGCCGAGAAGACTGTTTCTCTTTGTCACCATGCTTCACACCTGGTGAGAGCTACTCTGCCCAGAGGCAGTGGCTGGTTAGCTCTTCCTGCTGGCCAGCAGGCCTCTGGTAGCCCAGGGACACTTTTCCTATGTCTTCCTAGAGTCCTTGTCATTCCTTAGCTCTGTGACCTTGACAAAACTGACTTTGCAATTCTTAATTCATACTTTAGATTCACTTTGTCCTCTCACAGGGAAAATCCTATCACAGGGCTGTGTGTGGACTTGTAGGGTAACACACAGGAATGTCCTGTGACGTGGGGAACACAATGCAAACGTGGAGCTTTATACTCCCCAGTAAGAGCAGGAGGAACAGAGCTCCTTAGCAATTTCAGGAGAAGAAAGGAAACCGGTTGATCTGTATATTGTTTTATCTGTGTGCAAGACGCTGAGTGGGCCCCATGTCCGGTAATCAGGACTGCTCTGCCCCTCCTCTCGGCCCCTGGACCAAGAACAATGCCTCTGGGGGTCCCGGAAGCAGAGAGTGGAGTAGCTGCTCTGTGTCAGGCCTGCTGTGATGGCGTCCCAAGCACTGATGTGTTTAGTGCTCCTGGCAGCCCATGGGTCTACACCACCATCATCTCTCGTCTGCAGATGAGGACACAGGCAGAAGAGGGATGCTCCTGTCTAAGTTGCACAGCCAGCTGTGGGACCAGGGAGGGTCCTGTGGAAGACAGACCGTGCAGACACCCAGAGAAGGCAGGGAACAGGACAGGGAGAGGGCCCACCTGGGCCACCAAGGGCATGAGAGCTACCGGGAGAGCAGAGGCTGATTTTCCAGGGGCGGTGGGCTTCCTGTTCACCTGAACATTGCCCCTTAGGAAGAAATTCCGAAGAAGAGCTCTGACATCCTGGGTGTTTGGGGACAATGGCTGGACCTGCAGGAAGGTGTGGAAGAGCAGCTTTGGAAGTTTGTCAGGTTCAGAAGTCAGAGGGCTGTGTGCCTGTGGGCCAGCATCTGAGAGGCAGTCTGGGGAAGGAAGGTGCCTCGGACAAGGGAGCAGGGGCCCTGGGTCTCAGGCTGCCTATGGCCTGGGGCACCAACCTGAACTCAGTGGCCCTGATTACTGTTGCCTCCAGTGAGGGTCTTGGCTGGATGTCATGGTTAATGAACCCATGTTTCAATTCCTCAAAATAGATCTGTCTGTCAACAGCCATTCTGCTGGTTCTGCTGCTCTGCAAGCCATCGGGCTCGGGGTCCTGACAAAGGCAGGCGATAGGGCCCTGCAGACTTCACTGCCCACAGTGTGTGCTGTGTGAGTGCCCCCCGAGAGGACCCCCCATCTCCCTGAGCCCTTCCAGCTCCCTGCCTCCCAGCAGCTGAGCCTTTTCAGAGGTCTGTTAGGACTCAGCAAACACGTGGGAAGATCTCTGGCTACATGCTCCCCTGTGGCTGGTTGACTCTCTTCCAGAATGTCCAGAACTTCGAGTGAGGAACACAAATGTTTTGGTCCTTTCAGCTGCTAAAGCGTATTACAGGTTGGTTGTTCAAAATCAGAGTCCAGCACAGCTGGGTTCTGGCTTCCGAACCTGGGTTCTGGGTTTGGTCTTCCGCACTGCAGAGTGCAAACGTACATCTTGCTCTCGCGTGGAGAGGGCTGAGTGAGCTCTCTGGGTCTCTTAGAACAGAGCACTGATCCCACTTGCGATCCAGCACCTTCCCAAGTCCCGCCTCCAAATACCATCACATCAGGAGTTAGGATTTCACGAATGGAGCTGGGGACACACATATTCAGATGATTGCGTGGACTTCAGAGAACTCACTGTGGGGCGTTCTCACGCTTAGCTCATTGGAGCCCCGATGATTCCAGTGAGAGGCCCCAGATGAGTAAGGGAGAGGCTGTGTGTGAGTATGTGTGAGTCTGTGCATGCATGTGTATGGATGCATGTGAGTGTGTGCACATGTGCATGTGTGTTGGTGTGTGCATGGGTGTTTGTGTGTGCTAGTGCATGCATGTGTGTGCATCAACGGCTCTCCACATCCCTGCTCCCAACAAAGCAGCTCTGTTTCTATTAGTTTTGCCTATGGGGACAGAGTTTTACCTTTTTTAAAGATGATATCCAGACTCCTATACCTCTGGGTATTCAAATACTGAGAAAGTAAGCTGTGAACACTGGCCACAGGGCTAGCCCTTCAGCAGCCAGTGCCTGCTGGGGAAACGGACTTATCACTCACAGGGGCATCCTGCGTGGCCGTCACTGGGACTGTGGCAGTGAATATGGCAGACCTGGCTGGAGATCCGTGAGGCTGGCAGTCTAACTGGGGAAGAAACAAGAAACAGATATTGGGTACAACAACTATAGACTGTGGAAAGTGCTAGGAAGGAAATAAAAGTATAACAACCTAGCCCTGACTGGTGTGGCTCATTGGATTGAGCGCTGGCCTGCAAACCAAAGGGTTGCAGGTTCGATTCCCAGTCAGGGCACATGCTTGGGTTGAGTCAGGTCCCCAATAGGGAGTGCTCAAAAGACAACCACACATTAATGTTTCTCTCCCTCTCTTTCTCTCTCCCTTCCCCTCTCTCTAAAAATAAATAAATAAAATCTTTAAAAAGAAGTTTCTAAAAAAGTGTAACAACCTAGAAAGTAACAGAGGGAAAGGAGTTCTTCTGGATGGGGGAGTCTGGGAGTTTTCTCTGCAGGGGCAGGTTTTGAACTGAGAATTGAAGGATGAAAAGATGGTGGTTGTCCAAATAGCTGGGGATAGTGTGTGTGTATGTGTGTGTGTGTATTTGGGGGAAGTGACACAGCACATAGACAGTGCAAAGGCCCAGAGGCACTTTTGTGTGGCTTATTTGAGGCCCAGGGTGGAAGCTGATATAAACGGACCTATGAATGGAGGAAAGCCTTATTGAAAATGAGGTGGGAGACGCTGTGGGGTCAGAGGGGTTAGAAGAGAGAGGGCCAGTGGAAGAAGGGAGCCTTTTTCCAGAGAGAGCCTCTCAGGGCAGAACAGGCAGAACAGGGAGTGGGCAGGGGCGCACAGAAGGAAAGGAACACGTGGGGCCCACTTGCAGAAGCTTCGGACCTTGAAGACCGAGAGGAGGCATGCTGGGTGGAGAAGGGCAGGAGGAGGGCCCTGAAGACTCTGAAAGCAGCCAGCTGGTCTGGAGTGGGGGGCAGTGCCGGGTGGAGGTGAGGAGAGGGCTGCAGGGCAGGCCGAAGAAGTCGGTATCTGACCTTGAACACAGTTCAGAGGGGTTCGGACTTGATACTGGAAGGAACAGAGAATGCTGGGAGGTTTTGCCGTGGCTAGGGCTCTCCTGAAGGGCATGAAGGGGGCGGGGTGCAGGCATCGGGAGAGCTGGTGTCCTGCCACCTGTGCACCTCACAGGATGACAGCACAGAAGAAGGACAAGTTGTACATCAAGTGACAGGTTCTCTGCGAGGTTACAGGGGACCACTGCTGATCTCAGCCCAGGAGTGGTGCCCCTGTGTGTCACGGTGGGGGTCGGAACACACACTGCACCGTGCTAGGGAGACATGTGTCACATATGTCCACATGGATCAAGGACTGCGCCCATACCGTGCATGTGTGGGCGCACACACACGACGGTGCTGACACGCAGGTGTGCAGGCAGTGCTGTGAGTGTGTATTTGTGTACACAGAATAATTATGGTTAATTGTTTAGCACGTGCCAGGGGCTGTTCTACCTACTTCCCAGGCTTCATCATCTAGATTCCTCACGACGGCCCTGTGAGGCAGGTTCTGTCCTGGTTTTGCAGACACACAAGCCTGGTCACAGAGGTGGCCGCCTGCCAGTGCTTGTCACCACAGTGTTCGTGCTGGAGTCCACGGCCTTGAGCAGGGTGACATTTGTTAACATGCTCATGTGTCTGTGGGTACAATTGTGTGTGTGCTCATTAAATAAGGGGAGAAGGAAAAATAGTGTCATCTTTAATTTTTAAAGCATTTCTCAAATAGCTTTCTGTGATTTTGGGTTTGCAGCAGCTGAGGGTCTGTGCCCCAGACATGGCTGGCTTCGATGGCTGCCTCATTTCATCTTCAGATGGGGAATTATCATAAAATAAATCCACTCTTTGCCTGGAGCACTGCGAGGCCCCATAAATGCGCCTTCTCTGAAAGTGGAGCAATGTGTCCCCAGCGCCTGCACACCCACAGGGCAGGTTGCTTCATCAGGAAGAGCTGTTCCCCGGCCAAGAGACTCTTTAAAGCAACTTCTTTCTGCACTTCTAATCATTCTGCTCGACCCAAGCAGAGAAACAGCTGGCCTGGGAATTGAACTGTGGATCTGTTCATTGACAGCTAGAAGCTGGAAGCTGTAAATATGCCCCTGAGGTGAGGAAGCACTTCCTGGTTCACTTTCCATCTTTTAAAGGTCTCGTCTTCATTTCTTATTCCTCTCACCGAGTAAAAGGATGTGTTAGTGTCCAGCTGCTGCAAAGACCAATCATGGTCCTCCATAGGTTGCAATGGTAGGAAAAGCTTCCATCAGCCTGAACAAACCGGAGAGTGGTATTCACACAAAAGAGAAAATACGTTGCAAGAGAAGTAAGAATAGGTGGGTTGTTCCATTCTCTCCAGAAACCAAACCGAAATTCAACATGATACTCAGGTGTGCCGAACTTGGCTTTTAGAATCTGTAATAACTTGGTGTCCTTGATGCCAGGCAGGTGGAACTGAGAACAGAAAAGTCAGATCTAGCCCTGGCCAGCTCAGTTGGTCAGAGCATTGTCCCGATACACCAAGGAATCAATCAATGAAGGCACAAATAAGCAGAACAACAAATTGATGTTTCTCTCTCTCTCCCCCTTCCTCTCTCTAAAATCAAAAAAAGGAAAAAAAGCCAGATCTTTGAAGTCAGGCTGGGACTCCAGGATTTAACCTTGCAGATTATGTTTTTTCTGCAGAGGGCCTAAAGTAATTTGAAAAATCAGTTTCACCTATAACCATGGTGATTCTGCCTCAGGCCTGGAAATGGAATCATGATTCAAAAACAAGCACCTGGGAGTCCGAGCCACCCCTGCCTTCTGCCTCAGGGGAGTGGGGACCTGGCCTGGCCCTGCCACCCTGCAGCCTTCACCTGGGGACACAGCTGGCTGCTGCCGCAGGGGCTCGAACTGGCCTTCGAGAGACCACCCCTCCCTGGCGGAGGTTGTTGCTTTAAAGGAAAAGGTTTTGCACCAAATTCGGCCCCAGTGCCCCTGGGAAATCTGTCAGACTGATCCACACTCAGGAAGAAAGTCGCTCTGCATTTCCTACTTCAGTTTCAAAAAGGGGACGTTAGTGCGTTTCCTTAAATCTCATTGTACTTCCTTCTTCGGCTACTGAAGCCCCAGTTTCTCCCACCCAGGTCTCTGCCAATGAAGGGTCACATGGTTTTGTTTGTCCCAGCACCAGCACAGGGCCACGCCTCCCCCCAGTGGCCTCCTTGTCAATTACTCCTCCAGCTTAGATGTTGTTGCTGTTAATAAGCTTTATCCGGGTATAATTTGTATTCAAAAAGAATGACCCATTTTAAATGTATAATTTAACAAATTTTGACAAATTTAGTGCATAGGAGTGTATCAATCACCATCGATTTCCCTTTTGCCCTGTTTCTGTGCATCCCTCCGCAGACCCGGGGCACCGGCAGCCAGCGCCCTTCCTGCCACTGTGTCTCTTCCTCTTCTGGGGCTCACGTAAGTTGAGTCAGGCAGCAGAGAGTCCTTTGTGCTTCTCTTCTTTATCGTAAGGCTTTTGAGACTTGTTCACACTGTTTCGTACATCAGTCGGCCATTCTTTTAAATTGCTGAGTGATGCTTCATTGTATAGATGTATGACAATTCGGTTATTCTGTTCCTTTGTGATGTGGGGTTATTATAGATAATGCTGCTGTAAGCATTTTAGTAGAAGTATTTGTATGATTACCCACTTTAACATCTCTTGGATAAACATGAAGGATTGCTGGATCACGTAGTATCTGTGTATTTAACATCATAGAAACCTGCCAAATAGTTTTCAAAGTGCTTATGCCATTTTGTATTCCCATCAATAATGTTTGAAAATTCTAGGTGCTCCACATTCTCACAAAAACTTGGCATAGTCAGTTTTTTAGATTCCAGCCATTCTAGTGATGTGTAGAAGCTTCTCACCATGGTTTTAATGCACATTTCTTAATGAGTAGTGATGTTGAGATAAGTGATATTTCTCTGTCATTTATATAACTTAATAGATAAATATTTAGTGTTTTGCTCATTTTATTGTGTTATTTATATTCTCATAATTGAGTTGTGAAAATGTTTTAAGATATTATAAAATTAAGTATATATTTTGCAAATATTTTTCCAGTCTATGTTTCTCTGTTCTTTTCTTAAAAATGTTTGTAAGGGCAAAAGTTTTAATTTTTATCAACTTTATAAAATTTTTTTATGAAAAATGTTCATATTTTTATGAAATCTTTGCCTAACAAAAGATCACAAATACTTTTTCCTAAAAGTTTTATGAATTTAGCTCTTACAGCTAGGTCTACGACCCATTTTTAAATGTTTATTGTTGACACTATCACAGACGTCCCCATCTCCCCCCTTTGCCCACGTCCACCCAGACCCCACCCCAGCCTTCACCATGTTGACCATGTGGTTCTCCGTGGCCGTGGGCTGTGCATTCACACAGACGTGTGCTTTGGCCACTCTTCTCTAGTCCTCTGCCCCCAGCACAGCCTCCTCCTCTCTGAGGTCGGTCAGTCTGCTCCACGTGTCCGTGCCTCTGGTTTTATTTCATTTGTCAGCTTGTTTTGTTCATTAGAGGTCACATATGAGTGAGATCAGATGGTATTTGTCTTACTCTGACTGGTTATTTCGCTAAGCATAATATTTTTCCATGTCCATCCATACGGCCACAAAGGGTAAGAGTTCCTTCTTTTTTGGAGCTGTGTGGAATTCAATTGCATAAGTGCACCACTCTGTTTCTTTACCCACACATCTGCTGATGGGCACTTGGGTTGTTTCCAGGTCTTGGCTACTGTAAATAACGCTAGAAACCATCAACAAAATGGGAGAACAAATTTGCTAGTGATATATCTGATAAGGGTTTAATCTCCAAAATATATAAAGAACTCACACAACTCAACACTGGAAAGGCAAATAACCCAACTAAAAAATAGGCAAAGGACTGAAAAGATATGAAAAAATGTTCAACTTCACTAATCATCAAAGAGAGGCAAACTGAACCACAATGAGGTATCATCTCACACCTGCCAGAATGGCCATCACCAGTAAATCAACAAACAGACAAGTGCTGGTGAGGATGTGGAGAAAAGGGAAACCCTGTGCACTATTGGTGGGAATGCAGACTGGTGCAGCCACTGCGGGAAACTATGGAGGTTCCTCAGAAAACTAAGAATGGAACTGCTGTTTGACCCATTTTAATTTATTTTTGCACATGATGTGAAATAAAGGTGAAGTTTTTTGTTTGTGTTTGCATACAGAGACCCAGTTTTATAGCACCATTTGTGGAAATGTCTATGCCCAGTTGAGTTACCTTACCGCCTTCATAAAATCAACTGACAATCTAAGTATGTTTCTATTCTGCATTCGATCCTGTTTCACTGATCCAAACCACACTGCCTTTTTTCCACAAAATTGTATATTGCTTCTTGTTCTTCATGTTTTCTTTTTCAATTACAGCTTGCCTCTGGTGCTTTTTGTGTTACGATGGTTTCAGGTGTGTGCCGAAAGTACCAGGGACACTTTCTGTAAAATGCCACACTCGATCACTGTAGATCTGGAATGAGTCTCGAAATCAGTTAATAAAGAATCTTCATTTTTGTGTTTTATTTAAGGTCGCTTTAGCTCCATCAGGTCTTTGAATTTCCATACTTTAAAAACAGCGTCATCAGGATATAACTGACTACCGTGAAGTTCGCCCATCTGAAGTGCACGTTCAGTGGCTTTAGTGTGTTCCCCCCGTGGGGCAGCTTTCCATCACTCTCTGATTCCAGGGTATTGTCATCAGCCCCCACGGAACTCCCTTGCTCATTCACATTCACCCAGCATCTTCTCCTGCCCTTGGAAGCCAGGAATCTACTTTCTATTATTATAGATTTGCTTATTCTGAATATTTCATGTAAATGTGATTATATAATATGTAGGCTCGTGACGGGCTTCTTTCACTTCAGGTGTTGTGTGCAGGGTTCATCTACTTTGTGGCATGTATCAGTACTTCATTATATTGTATTAATAAGTAACATTTCAGTGGATGCTTATATCACTTTTTGTTTATTCAATATCAGTCGACTGACATTTGCATTGTTTCTACTTTTTGGCTTTTATAATGAATGGTTCTATCACATTTTTGTGAGGAAGTATGTTTTCATTACTCTTGGATGGATGGATGGATGGATGGATAGATACACAGTTAGAGAGTCATATACATACCGTGTGACCCAGATACTCTACATATATAGCTGCATCACACAGCAACTGCAGGTTTAACAGTTTGAGGAGCTGCCAAACTCTTTCTGCAGCACTGCATCATCTCACATTCCCACCAGCAGTGCATGGGGATTTGAATGTTTCCAATTTCTCCTTGGAGAGACTTAAATTGTCTGTCTTTTTTACCATTACCACCTTAGTGTGTGTGAAGTGGCACTGGGTTGTAATTTTGATTTGCATTTCCCTAATGACTAATGATACAGAGCAGTGGTCCCCAACCTTTTTGGCACCAGGGACCAGTTCCACGGAAGAATTTTTTCCATGGACCAGGGGTGGGAGGATGGTTTTGGGATGATTGAAGTGCATCACATTCAAGTTAACCTCCAGCTGTGTAGCCCTATTTCTAACAGGCCCGTACCGGTACCAGTCTGTAGCCTGGAGGTTGGGGACCCCTGACATGGAGCATCTTTTCATATGCTATTGGCCTTTTGTATATCTTCTTTGGAGAAATGTCTATTCAGTTGCTGTACTCATTTTCATTTTTATTGTCTGGTCTTTTTATTATTGAGTTGTAAATATTCTTTATATGGTCTGGATACAAGTTCCCTGTCAGGTATATGAATTAGAAATATTTTTTCCCATTGTATGGGTTGTCATTTCATTTTCCTGATAGTGTCCTTTGAAACACAAACATCGGTGGCATTTTTATATACCAGTAATGAACTATCAGAAAGAAACTAAGAAGCCAATTCCATTTACTATTGCAACAACAATAAAAAATGAGGTACCTAAGAATAAATTTAACCAAGGAGGTAAAAGACCTGTACTCAGAAAATTATAAGACACTAAAGAAAGAAATTAAGGAAGATACAAATAAGTGGAACCATGTTCATGGATAGGAAAAATTAACATCATTAAAATGTTCATATTCTCCAAAGCAATGTACAGATTCAACACAATGCCTATTAAAATACCAAAGGCATATCTCACAGATCTAGAACAAATATTTCAAAATTTATATGGAACCCAAAAAGACCCCAAATAGCCTCAGCAATCTTGAGGGGAAAAAAGACAAAACTGGAGGAATCACATCACCTGACATCAAACTATACCACAAGACCACGGTACTCACAACAGCCTGGCACTGGCACAAGAACAGGCACGTAGACCAATGGAACAGAGTAGAGAGCCCAGAAATAAGCCCATGCCTTTGTGGTCGGTTCATATTTGACAGAGGAGGCAAGAACATACCTTGGGGTAAGGAAAGTCTCCCAATAAGTAGTGTTGGGAAAATTGGACAGGCGCGCACACACACACACTCGCACACACAAACAACCAGACTGTCAACTTACACCACACACAAGAATAAATTTGAAATGGATCAACCACTTAAATGTAAGTCACAAAACCATAAATGTCCTAGAGGAAAACATAGGCAGTAAAATTTTAGACATTTTTCATAACAGTATTTTTGCCAATATATCTCCTAGGCAAGGGAAACAAAAGAAAAATTAAACAAATGGGACTATATCAAACTAAAAAGCTTTTGCACAGCTAAAGAAATAATCAGCAAAATGAAAAGGGAACCCACTGAATGGGAGAACATATTTGCCAATGATACATCTGATAAGGGGTTAATTTCTAAAATATATAAAGAACTTATACTAATCAACATCAAGAAGATAAACAACCCAATTAAAAATACAGAACAAAATTAGGACAAAGGACCTGAATAGACACCTATCCAAAGAGGACACACAGATGGCCAATAAGCATATGAAAAAATACTCAATATCACTAATCAGAGAGATGCAAATTAAAACCACAATGACATGTTACCTCATGCCTGTCACAATGGCTACCATCAATAAATCAACAAACAAATGTTGGTGAGGATGTAGAGAAAGGGGAACCCTTTTGTGCTGTTGTTGGGAATACAGACTGGTGTAGCCATTTGGAGATTATACTAAGTAAAATAAGCTAGTCAGAGAAGGACAAATACCATACGATCTATCTCACTTATATGTGGAATCTGATAAAGAAAATAAACTGATGAACAAAATAGAAACATTGGCGTGGACACATGGAACAGGCTGACAGGTGTCAGAAGGGGTGGGGGTTGGGGGCAGGATGAAAGAATGTGAAGGAATTAAGCAAAACCATATTACATTACATATTATACCATATATAATATAATATACAATAATATATAAAATATAATTTTATTATACAAAATATATGAATATAATTATATTATATAAACACATATTTAATATATAATTATATATTTAAAATGTACATTTATATATACATGTAATTATATATTTTATATATTAAATATACATATATTTTGGTCTGTCTGGAAAAAGTCCAGCCGTTGTTAGTACAATGAGAACGGTTTGCGAGACATCGATGTGATCTGGCAGCCGAGGAGAGGGGACTGGAGTGCACCTGTGTGAACACTGACGGCTCCACTGTACTAGTCAGTGGGGGTGCTAGACACCATTGAGTGAGCATGTGTACTGTGTGGCCATCACATTCAAAATGACTGAGCAAATAGAACAACAAATCTGCATCCAATTTTTCATTAAGCTTGAACATTCCTCCGCAGAAACTATTCAGATGATTCAGAAGGCCACAGCTGTGGGCAACTGGTGATTGGCAGCTTCATCACAACAACATGCCCACTCAGGCATCATGTCTCATGCAGAGTTTTTTGGTGAGACATCAAATCACCAAGGTGACTCAGCCCCCTTCAGCCCAGATTTGGCACCCTGTGACTCTGGCTTTTCCCAAAACTCAAGTCACCTTTGAAAGGGAAAAGATTTCAGACCATCAATGAGATTCAGGAAAATATGATGGGGCAGCTGATGGCGATTGGAAGAACTGTGTGAGGTCCCAAGGTGCCTACTTTGAAGGGGACTGAGGTGTCATTGTCCAATGTACAATGCTTCTTGTACCTGGTATCTTCAATAAATGTCTCTGTTTTTCACATTACATGGCTGGACACCTTCTGGACAGACCTGTGTGAACATACATAGCTAACACATAGATGCAGACAGTGGTGTGGTTAGCCAGACAGAAAAGGAGGTGGGAGCAGGAGGGCAAGGTTGGGGAAAATGAGGTGGAAAGGGACTTTGTTTAGGGTGATGGGCACATGCTACAGTGTGCAGATGGTGTTCTGTTGAGTTGTTACACTTGAACCTGTATGGTTTTGTGAATCAATATCGCCCCAATACGTTCAATAAATTCAATTTTTTAAAAAAGTTCAATTTTGGGGCGGTTACTTGCACTTTTGGTATTGTGTCTAAGAAACCATTGCCTAATGCAAGGTCAGGAAGATTGACACCAATGTTTCCTAAGAGTTTCAAAGCTCTTATATTCATGTCTTTCCTTCATTTTGAGGAGACTTTTTTAAATGTGTTTGGAGGTAGGGGGTCCAGCTTCATTCTTTTTCATGTGACTATCCAGGTGGCCCAGAACCATTAGTAAAATGGTTATTCTTTCTCTATTAAATTATGTTAACACTATTGCTGAAAATCAACTGACCAGAAATGAGAGAGTTTATTTCTAGACTCTCCATTCTATTACATTGATGTGTTGCTTATCCTTCTACTAATACCACATAATCTTGATTGCTATAGACTTGTAACATGTTTTGTGACTTGGACTTTCATGTGCACTCTGTTGGTGAAGGGGATCCTCAGCCCTAAAGTGTGTGATGTTTGAACATGACCTCCAGCACTGGACAGCTAAGACAAGCAGCAGTGTATTAGTCACATAATCTTACAGCCTGGTGGAGGACACCATATGCCATGCAAGGCTGTAGGGAGGTTGCACTTGGGAGCAGAGGGAACCAGTGACGGTTAAGGGAGGCAGGCCTTTGTAGTAAGAGAATGTCAAGTATTCCTGCTTCCCACAGGACAATGTGATAGGCTTGTTTGAAGGATTTTATGGGCTGGCAGGGAACTGAAACCCATTCAGTTGAGGAGCTGGTAGGATCCAGCTGGTCCAGCTGATAGGTGGAGCTAGTCAAGTGGAGATGCTTTCATGCTTGGTCAGGGAGCATCCCTGGTGAGAGCAGGGGAGCCTACGGCGCTCTGGGCAGCTCTGAGAAGCCAAGGCAGCACCTGCATTTTTGGGTCTGCTGGTGCAGGAAGCTTGACTTTTCCAACTTTGCTCTTCTTTTTCCAGAGCATATGGCTATTCTGGGTTCCCTGCATCTCTATTTGAATTTTAAGATCAACTTCTCAAATTTTTCAAAAAAGTAAACTGAGATTTTGATAGGGGTTACCTCAAATTTATACAACAGTTTGGGGTTATTGCCGTTTTAACAATACTCAGATCCATGAATATGGGATAACTTTCTGTTTTCAGCAATTTACAGAGTACAAGTCTTGA
>VMDR010014221.1:0-23834 GCA_007922815.1 Macrotus californicus | reverse complement strand
GGAAGCTCAGAGAGTCCCAAAGAAGTTGGACCCAAGGAGGAACACACCAAGGCACATCATCATTACATTACCCAAAATTAAAGAGAAGGAGAGAATCTTAAAAGCAGCAAGAGAAAAGGAGACAGTAACCTACAAAGGAGTGCCCATCAGACTATCAGCTGGTTTCTCCAAAGAAACCTTGCAGGTAAGAAGGGGCTGGCAAGAAGTATTCCAAATCATGAAAGGCAAGAACCCACATCCAAGATTACTCTATCCAGCAAAGCTATCATTTAGAATGGAAGGGCAGATAAAGTGCTTCCCAGATAAGGTCAAGTTCAAGGAGTTCATCATCACCAAGCCCTTATTATATGAAATGTTAAAGGGACTTATCTAGGAAAAAGATAAAAAACTATGCACAGTAAAATAAGGAACAGCTATTAACAACTGAAACTAAAACAAAAACAAAGACAAACAAAGCAAACAACTAGAACAGGAACAGAATCGCAGAAATGGAGATCACACGGAGGGTAATCATTAGGGGAGTAAGTGGGGAGAGAGAGGTAAAAGTTACAGGGAATAAGAAGCATAAATGGTAGGTAGAAGATAGACAGGGGGAGGGTAAGAATAGTATAGGAAATGTAGAAACCAAAGAAGTTATATATATGACCCATGGACATGAACTGAAGGGGGGGAGTGTGGGTGGGAGGGGGTGTGCAGGGCGGAGGGGAATAAAGGGGGGAAAATGGGACAACTGTAATAGCATAATCAATTAAATATATTAAAAAAAAAAAAGAATCTCTGGGGATGGACACTGGGATTTTTGTAAATCTCCCTAAGTCTAATATGCAGCCAGGGTAGCCTAGGGTACAAGGATAAAAGTATTATTAGTGATGGTGCAGAGGACCGAAATCCAGGCTGGGGTCAGGGCAAAGGGGAGATAGTGGGCTGAATGGGCTCTGGAGGGTCGGCATCCCATAATATGCCAGAGTTGGAGGAGAGCCCTTGGAACCAAACAGCCTGTTTTACAAGGTGGACCCTGAGGCCCACATAGGAGAAAGTTTCTGGCCAGGGGGACAGAGGGACACATCTGGAATTTCATTCTCTACCTGGCTTTTAAGACAGAACACTTTCTGCTGCCCAGAAAAGGTGGGACCCACCCTTTACAGATCCCTTTCCATCCATTTTTTGGTGAGAAAACTGAGGCTCAGAGGGGAGGGCCAGCTGTCCAAGAGCACACGGCTAAGTGTTAGACCCAGAACTCCAAGGCCATCTTGGTTGGCTCCCTATCCTGTGCCTGCTCCTACCTTTGGCCAGAGTGCATCCTAGGCTGCCCAGATAGGATAGGCAGGGAAGGCATTCAGGTTAAAGTCTACAGCCAGCCAGAGATGGTCCTCGCTTTATCGACCCAACCCAGGCCTTCCCACCCCCTCACTCCAACTGCTAAAACCCTAGAAGTGGGTTCGAAGCCCTACACAGTGGGAAGGAAGGCTTTTGGCTCTAGCTGCCTCCCCTCTCCCTTGGGGCTCCTAGGGCCTGGAATTCTTTTAATAGGAGACAAAGCCTTTAATTCCGAGAGATCAGATGAGAGGATCCAAATGCAAATGTGTGGGCAGGGAAACCACTGGTGGGAATAGGCAGCCTTCAAAGTGTAAACGACTAAACGCCACTGCCTGCTGGGGTGGAGGGGCAGAGCCACAGTGGCTGGTGGGAGGTGATGCCAGGCTGGCTCCCTCAGTTGCTTCCATTCAGTAATTGATGTGTCTCCAGCCACTGGGGGCCCTGGAGCCCCAGGTGTGAAGAGTTCCATAGACTTGGGTGGCAGCTAGCTTCAGTCTTGTGACGCAAGATGATTCACTTCATTTTCCTGAGCACCTCAGTATCCTTGTCTGTGAAATGGAATGAGTGGAAGACACTACGTGATGTTGAAGCTGAAAGGAGAAATTGGGTCTGAATTGCCTGGACCCACAGGTGCTGAGGCGAGTTAGCGGCCTCCTTTCCTTGAGACGCCCATCTTGCTGTTCCTGTTGCTTGATCAAGACTCCTCACAAACTGTCCTCACTTTTCTTCATTCAATTCTCCACTACCCTGTAAGCTCCCTGCCATCACCAACCTCAAAAGCCTCCCTAGTTCCCTCCCTGGACTTGAGGGAAAGGTTGCTGATTGATGGGGCATTGGTGCTATCCTCCCTCCCAAGCCTCACTGACTAACCCAGAGGGAGACAGAAGGCAAGGGGTTCAGGAGGAGGGACCAATCAGTGAAGGCAGCATGAAGAAGGGCAGTTATTTGGGGAAGTGTGGCAGAATTGGTGTGAGGGAAGTAGGAGGTGCTTGGGGTAACAGTGGATAGATGGCTGAGGGAGTGGAAGCTGGAGGCTCTGATCCTGGAGTACCCTGAAGGCTGTGCAAGGACCCTAGCTTTATTCTAAAGACAAGTGAAGCCAGCAGTGGGTGTTGAGCAGGACTGCACCACAATCTGATTTACATGTTTGTACTACCAGTCTGGCAGAATTAATTGGAGGGGGGCAGAAGTGGGAGCAGGGAAACCTGGGATGAAGTACTGCCCTGGCAGGCAACAGGTGATGGTGTCCCACACGGATTGAGGTAATGTAGAGAGTGTATGTTCGTGATATAGTCTTCCCTATAAGCCAGCCTTTAGTCCCTGCCCTCAGATCGTCTGATCAGGGCCTTAAGAACTGAAAGCACTGAGCCGTCTGCATGACCACCAGTCCTATAGGTGACAATGGCACGGAGAAATAACAGGGAGCCAACACAGGTGACTATGCTATTTACTTGGACTTTATTAACGTAGGTTCAGTCAGCTTTTCTTAGTACAGATGTAATTTAAATCTATACTAACCTAAAAACAATACTAATCACTCAGAAACAATCAGTAATAGCATCATATAGAACTGGGGAATAATGAACCTGAGTCCCAGAAGGAAGGATCTCCAGAGCCAGGTGGGCAGCAGGACAGGTGAAGTCTTCAGTCCAGCAGGGCAGAGCCTCCGGTGGCTGATGCCAAGGGAGATCAGCGGGGAAGGGAGCAGCACTCTGGTGTGTGGAGTTCGGCTGTCTCAGCAGTGGTCTGGCTCTGCCTTAGTTATACTTTCAAAGTGCTGTGCTCCACCCTTCTGGGTCTCTTAAGTGTCTTGACACCCCTGATGCCAAGTGGTGACTTTCCCCAGAAGCCTATCTATGGGTGGTCCCACTCTGTAGACACAGCTGTTCTGGTCATGTGTGTAGATATGTCTCCTTGCCAAGTGTGTCTTCTCTGAGTTAGGTAGTTTCCCTCTTGAACCAAAGTGTCATGACTGACTGGAAGCCATCTTGGTTGACATGAGGGACTCCACTTTGTTTCATATACTTTATGCTGTCTTGACTGGACCAATGCCATTGTATTAGTCCTGCTCTCCACAGGTGGGAACTGTGGAGGGAGGGAGAGGGCAAGCTGGCCATATTCATCATAAGCCGTTCTCAGTGCTTTTTCTATACTCCCGAGGTGTCACTCACATACATTCTCTGAGGCATTGGGTGGAGAATGCGGTGATTCCCTCTTACAGCACGTAACCAAAACCCAAAACTCCCACCCTGCCCACCACTTCTACCTTCCCTGCAATGGGCCGATTCAAAGAAAGTATTTATCTCCAGGCTCTCTTTGTTGCTCTTCCTTCCTTAAACAGGTTGCTGGCCTTTTCTCTGTTCTTCTCTCTCTCCCTCAGAGGGTCTCTCTTCTAAGAAAGCTGCCTCAGTGAGGCGAGAAGCTCATGGGGATCAGAGGGGGCCTGCAGAGCTGTGTGACCTTAGGCAAATTACTGCCCCTCTCTGGTCCTCACCTTTTCATTTTCTATAAGGGGGCATCATGAGAAAAGGAGATGGTAGCCTACAAATACTCTGGGGCAAAGATGCTATGTAAGGATATTCTTCTTTTGGGGGGAGGGGTGTAAGGCAGGAGAAAAGTTCTGTCATTCTGAGTGAGCCTGGTCAGATGCCTGCCATGTTGCTGTGAGGAAAGATTTCATTTTATTGTGAAGTCCCAGTTACTTTGGGGGTCAAAGTCTGTTACTTGCATATCAGGGATGGCTGTCATAGGCCCTGCCTGGGGTCAAGATGGGTCTTGGGGTGAAGTTTCATCTTAGGAGCTTTGGGATATATGGTAGCTTCATCCTCCTATGATAGCTGTTCCCTAGCTCTGGAGGGACAGAGGCTGGGGACCAATGTCTTCCCTTGTCCAGGTCTGTTTCTCCACCTGAAAAATAGGGAAGAGGTACCTGCTGGGGAAGGCTGACTAGGCAAATGTATCAAAGGGGAGAAGAGAAGAAGCCCAGCTTGGGCCAGTGTGGGTGGAGAGCTGGGAAAGAGGCAGGGGGAAGCTGCAGAGAAGAGGTTGCTGCAGGGCAGGTGTGCTGGGTGCAGCTCAGGATGACCGCTGAGGCAGGTTCAGAAAATTGAACAGATGCTGAGCTGTGGGCCTGAAGCCCAGGTTGCTCAGGGATCCAGCAACAAACAGAGCCAAGATGGTACCCAGCTTTGCTCTGGGACTGGAGCAGGTGCCCTGCCCCCCCACCCCCGCCCTGGGACTCCAAAGGGTCTGGCCTAGAGTGGAGCCAACTGATAGGAGTGCAACAAGGAAACCCCTGAAGGAAAGTGATGGCTTTAGCAGTTGTCAAGACACAGGCAGCACTGGGAACTGGCCTCTCTGGGCAGTTTGCCCTGCCAATGGAGCAGCACACAGTGGACAGAGGGACGGCAAGAGAAGAACATGGAACACTGTGACAGGGGAATCCTTTAGGACAGGGAGTGGTGGATGTTGCAGGAGAGATGACTGGGGGGAATCACTTCGCCCAGGGGTGTCAAACTCATTTTCACCAGGGTCCACATCAGCCTCGAGGTTGCCTTCAAAGGGCCAAAACAATTTTAGGACTGTATAAATGTAACTACTCCTTAACTGTTAAGGAGTTGAAATTTCATTTGGCCCCTTGAAGGCAACCATGAGGCTGATGTGGCCCCCGGTGAAAATGAGTTTGACACCCCTGACTTAGCCTCTTTGGGCCTGGACCACCTATCTGGGCTCCAAGGCTGCTGCCAAGATCCAGCACAGCTCATGAAGCAGATTCCCAAGGCAGGTTCTTGACATTGAGCGTCTTCCCTTTCCCTGCCCAGCCCATTCACACAGCACCCTCCAAGCCCAGGTAGCTGTAGGCAGCTTGCTCCCAGCTACTCTGCTTCCATTCAGTCACTGGGTGGCTGTGTTTTTTCTTTTATGTGTTTTACTTTCTTTCCCGTTGTCAATCAAAACCCCCGCCGAAACCACGCATAGCTGGGCAGGCTAAGAACCCGTGTGCTTGGCAGGCCCAGCCTGGGAGGGCTCAGGCTGCCCTCATCCACCGGATGAGCCACATCTGGCCGGCGGGGGGTAGGGGAGCAGGGTGTCCCACATCTGCTCCCCACATTGCTCATCTCCGCCCCTTCTGCTGCCCAGGAGGAAGAGGCAGCCCAACCCCAAAAGACAAGAAAGGAGAAGGGAATCAATGATGGCGGGAAAGCTGGGGTGCAGAAAGGGCCCAGGGCAAGAACACAGAGCAAGGGTAGGGTTGACATCCCAGAAACCAAAGCTCCCAACCCAAAAGATACCTCTGTGAGACAGGCCCAGGGAGGGGAAAGAAGGCCTGAGAGTGAGAAAGATGGAAAGTAAGGAAACAAGAGAGAGCCTATACCATGGGAAATTCACAGGATGGAGAGGCAGATACAAGGAATGAAAGAGAGCCCAGGAGTGGGAAGCAATACAGAAAGCAAGGGAAAACTGTAGGTTTTGGAAACTCCAGTTTTGTTTTTTGTGCCCTTGTGCCCTGGTGAAGGCAGCTGCCCCATAAACCTTGGGATTAGGAGCTCTGCTGTCCTGGGCTGGCCAGCACCTAATGGAAGCCACCTGGCTAGTTGCAGGCCCGGGCCCTGCCCCTGCCCTGAGCCTGAGGTGCTCCCTCAGAAATGACTTTATTTGCAAATTTACAGCTGGGGAGCAACACTGAGGCTAGGGATCAGGATGGGCTGTGCTTGTCCTTCACCGTACCAAGTAGTACCTACCTGGCACAATAACCCCAGCCTCCCTCCACAGTGCACCCACACTGGGACATCTCCATTTTATCCCTGTGTGAAAAGTTCAGAAGGGCAGAGGGAACTCAGTGTCCCTTGAGAGACCCTTGATGGGCATCCTGTGGAGGGTACTTGAGTCTAAGTGTAGATCACTTCTCTTGCCTCTGAGTCCCTGTCCCATGACGCTTGCCAGCAGGGCCAGCCACAGTGGCCTGGCCTGCTCCAAACCACTGGTCCATCCCATTTCTCTTCCTCACTGTGAACCGAAGCATAGCCTTCAGCAACACTGGCAGGTAGGCTGTGTGTGATCGCCCTCATTTCACAAATGGTTTAAGGGAGGCAGAGAGAGGAAGTGGGCTGTTCAGGATCATACAGCAAGTCAGGCGCAGGAACCAGGACATTGCGGGGAGGAAGGAGTAATAAGGAATTTGTCCTGGGAAAGGAGGAGAGAAGGAGAGGGTGAGCTGGCTGTAGGGTGTGTGTGTGTGGTGGGGCACTGGGGGTCAGGAAGGGCCCCTCATACTCAGAAGCAGAGGGAGAAGAGATAGGGGAAGATCCTGAAAGGAGCTGGTAGAAAAGAGGCAGGTCCAAGGCTGGAAGAAGGAGGCTGGGACAGTGCTGTTTTTGGAGGACCATATGTGGGCCTGGTAGGGGCAGGTGGCAGCCAGTCTGCACAAAAGAGGCTGGATCCGTTACCCATAGGCTCCTTGCCCTGTGGGAGAGCAATAGCCCAAGGAAAGGGGGAGATTTGGGACTGCACAGTCTTTCCCCCAGGAGTGCACATGAACACACACATGCCCACACTCCAATATGAGGATCTTCACTAGACTGTAGACTGACCTGGCCCATAGGATGGTTCCTAGAAATGCAGTATTACACCTAAAAGGAGCCAGGGAGTCCTTGGCTCATATGGAGGCACCATGAAGGCCCTTGATGGGTAAAGGAAGTGAGGTGAAGGGGCTGCCCAAGGTAACCCCACAAGTGCAAGGGGGTGGGGACCTCTGGCCAGAACCTTACTCTCCTGTGGATGGAGGGAGCAGGGAGCTCCAGGACCAAGCAAGAAGCCACCAAGATGAGAGGAGGTGGGGCCAGCAGGATACTGCAGGAGGGTGCTGGAATCACCCACATTTATTGAGTGTTTACTGTGTGACAGACATGTGCCATGCAATTCTCAGGATGCGCATTGTCCCTTTGAAGTCTCATACACATCCCAGGAAGGAATTGGGGTTAGCTTTGTTTTTAGTGATGAGAAAACTGATGCTCAGAAAGATGAAAGTACTCACAGGTAGTAAGTACAAGATCCAGGTCTGTCAGAGCCCGAGTTCAGGGCTTCAACTATAGTGGCGATCAGAACCCTATGGTGGCTAGAGAGGGTTGCAGGATGGATGGATGGGCAGGGAGATTGGGCCAGTGTCCCGATCAGTGCTGCTTTCATTCCAGAGTCCCTACCCCTCGGCCCGGCAGAAAAGATTGTCTGGGAACTGTCATGTCCCGGAAGGAGAGTCTGCCACTGGCCAGAGCTGTCCACCAGACTGTGAGGACAGGGAGCTGTCATTACCTGTCCTCCAGAGCAAAGGTCTCTGACTTCCCCAAAGCACAGCTGCAGGGGGGCTCTGTGAGAAGGGCCAGCATCATGGTAAGTAGTGCACTGAGTTCTGGGTGGCCCAAGTCCAGTCTTCTACTTCCAGCTCTGCTGAGTGATGCAGTACACATGTCCCTTCCCTGCTCTGGGCCTCAGTGTCCCCGTGCACCATGCAGATGCACCATGAGGAGTGGGCTTAGATTGTCTGATGGCTCTGCCAGCTCTGCCAGCTGGGGAGTCGATGACATAAGCACATGGAGAGGGAACTGACAGTCTCAGGTGAGCCACACCAAACACCAGATGAAGAGTGCTCCAGTTCCTCAGTGTGGAGTTGGAGCTCAAGGGGAGCGATGTTATCATTGGGGGGCACTGCTGAGGAGAAATGGTGTTTTCATTCATTTCTTTGAACTAGGGAACGTGTGCTGAGCACTTATATATGCCAGCCAGGTTACTTGCTGGGTGCTGTCGATGCAACAGGGAAAGCCTTTTCTCAAGGAACCCTACTGCCTGCCAGAGCAGCTCATTGCCTTGGGGATCAATGGAGTGATGAACACCATGCCTGCCCTCCTCCTTCCCTCATGCTCTTGGGCTTTGCCTCTCCCCTTCTCTATCAGTATCTCTGTCTGTCTTCCCCTTCCTTGAGTCCTACTGGTGATGGGAGTAAGGGCTGGGGATCTGAGGGATGCAAATTTCCACTTGAGCTCCCCTGCTAGCTTGGCTGAGGTCATTTGGAAATCAAAAGGGGACTATATTAGATAAGACTGTTGGTCAAGCCCTAGACTGGCCCAGGGTCAAGGGGAGGAGCAGCTGCAAAGCAGGGGCACCTATAGGCACAGGCCTCAGTCACTGGGAGACTGGCTCTGGGAAGAAGGTAGGGTAGTGCTACAGCAGGGATGACAGATCCCCTGGGGAAGGCTGAGGAGCAGAGAGTGGGAGACTGGGACCAGGGAAGGAGCTTTTGGATACATGCCACCTGTCATTTTTACACCTGGAATTCCGATGGGAACTGGAGGTGAGGTGACCGAGATGAGATTGCAAGAGAGCTCTGTGCATGGGATCAATCAGATGACCTGGGTTCAAGGCCCCATGTGAGTAACCTTGCTGAGCCTCAGTTTCTTCCAATATCAAAAAGACAATGCCAGTCACCCACAGTGGGACCTAAATGAGGGGGCTCTTGAAATGAGAGGGATTGGCCAACAGGCCCCACAGCTGGGAAATGGGGTCTGACTTCAAGAGAGTCACCCTGGCCCAGGGAAGGTAGAACAGTGGAGGAGAGGGTGAGGACTGAGAAGGGAAGAGGGGAAGAGTGTGGGAGGGTCTGTGTGGGCAGTAACATAAGGAAAGCTAGTATCGCCTACTGGCTGTTGGGGGGCACCCAGTCCTGCAGGCTGGAACCAAATATTGTTTATTTTGGGGTCCTGCCCAACACACCTCAGTGGAGGCAGAGGAAGTGTCCCGGGGGTGGCGAGAACAAGTGCTTTTGGATCAGAGGGCCCAGGGCTCACATCTTGGTTCAGTCCCTTCTAGCCACGTGGCCCTGGACAATTCAGTTATCCTCAGAGAACCTCAATTTCTCCATCTGTAAAGCAGGCTCATCACACCTTGCTCATCAGGTTTGCATGGCTCCTGGCAGATGTTGAACACACAAGTTTTCAAGTCCCTTATCGCCTTAAGTAGGCTTCCGTTTCCTCATTTTCACAGAAGGGAGGTTGGAGTAAATAATCTATCAGGTCCCATTCAGCCCTAACGAGCAGAAACAGGCCATGATTATCATTTGTGTTTTGTGATTGTGTTCAGTGACTCAGTTACCAGCAAGAACTTGATTGGGTGGGTGCTCTCTTAGGTGCTGGAGGATGGGGAAGGAGGGTGTTCCAGGAACAGAACGGAGGCCCTGGGGCCCTGACCCTCAGATGGGTAGCCCAGAACTGGGTAGGCCCTGATGGAACCTGCACACCCCTGCTGGAGACCCCATTGGCAGGGTAAGGCTAGAGGTGGATTTGGGGCTGGGACTGGGGAGCTTGGCTACAGAAGCTGGGAAGCAGAGAAGCCCTACCCACTCCAGCCCATGTGTTTCCCTTCCCCAGGAAGCAAAAAAGAAAGACTTAAAGGATTTAGACCTCAGGGAAAGAAGACAAGAGAATTAGAACCCAAATCCACATCTGGCCTGACAATGTGTCTAACCCTAAGCTCTCTGCCCACTGAGGCATGGGGGCTGGGGGGACGGGAGAGCAGCTGTTTGCTCCCTCCAAGTGCCTTTCCGGTGACATCACTGACAACAGAGGACCCCACGTAGGGCAGGGCTGCCCACCCCCATCTGGATCCACCCAGAACAAGGAAGAAGGGATGGGGCTTCTAAAGGAAGCAGCAGTTCCTGCTTTGACTCAGCTGGGAACCTCTTAGGGCCACGTTCTCCCCAGAATGGGGCCCACGTTTCTCCTTCATGTGCAGAGTGATTTTGTGGTTAATTCTCCTCTGCAGGGAAAGGTGAGCAGCACACACACATGCAGGACCTTGGAGTACCTTGGTATGCCCAGCATTAGTGTTATTGCCACTGCCCCCGGGCGACCAGTGGTGTACAGTCCTTTTGTATTCCCTTTTGTCATTCAGAGGTACTTTCAACACAAGCTGGCAGAATGTGCACCAGTGGGACCCTCACACCTTGCCCTACAGGGGAAGTGACTGACCAGGGTCACTGGATGAGACAGGAACAGTGGCAGGCCTTGCCCTCGGGTCTCCTGCTTCCCAATCCAGATGGAGCCTTTTTGCAAGCACCTCATGATCTATCAGGGTATCCAAACTTTTGGCATCTCTGGGCCACACTGGAAGAAGAAGCGTTATCTTGGGCCACACATTAAATACATTGTGACACATAATCACAAAAAAATCTCATACTGTTTTAAGTAAATTTATGATTTTGTGTTGGGCCTCATTCATAGCCATTCTGAGCCACAGGTTGGACACCCTTGGAAGGGCACCAGGGACTGGGTTCCTCAGAGATGAAGGAGAACTGGCCCTCTGTATGGGTATGGGGTGGAGGTTCTCAGAGTTTGAGCTTATGGTGCTTGTCCCTGTCCAAACCCAGACCTAGACCCCCCAGCTCCTAGAGCCTTGGGACCCTCCAGACTTGAGTTGCCAGACAAAATACAGGATACCCAGTTAGATTTGAATTTCAGGTAAACAAGAAATATTTTTTATTATAAGCACCTCCTGAATAATGCACGGAACATACTTGTACTAAAAAAAAGAAAAACTATTGTTTATCTCAAGTTGGGCTTTTAATTGGGTGTCCTGTGTTTTTATTTGCGGAATTGGGTGACTGTACTTCTGCCAGGCCGCCTTATGGAACAGGAGGAGATGGCTGCCTTAAGGTCTCTGGCCCATGGGGCAGGAACTTCCCACTTTCAAATCCCCAGGCCTCAGCTGATCAGCTGGAACAGATTGCAGGCTGAGAGAACATGTTTAATTTGGTCGCTCATTAATTTGCACAGCCCTCTCCCTCCATCCTCCTGGGCCTGGTGCTGCTCTAATGAGTTGAAGCTGGTAATGAACAGGAACCCCTTCGTGTGGAACAGCGCAGGCCCATGGGCACTGGGTGGGCCCTTTGCTGGCACGTCAGCTGCCCACCTCACCATCAGGCCTGTGGCAGTGAGCAGCTCGGAAGGGAGACCTTGCATCTCAGGGGACAGATCTGAAGGGGGATTTGGCAGCCTCCCTCCCAGCCTTCTCTGATGAATTGAGCAAACATGGGGAGGTTGTGGGGACATAGAGAAGGCTGCTGACCCAGGTGAGAGGCTGGGTGGCAAGGTCGCAGGCTTCTACATTGGGACTTAGGACACTAGGCAAGGTTCTTGTATGTGAGGGCAACAGAAGAAGGCTGAGCCCAGGGACTAGAGAAAATTCAAGGCCACATTTCTCAAAGTGAACCTGACTCAGATATTCTGTGCAGAATGGCCTTTATGGTCCAATTTGTTTGGGAAATACAACAGATCGACACATACAAACAGGCATACCCTCAGGGGTTTGCTTGTCTGTTAGCTTATTGGAGGTTCTGAGAAGTCCTGCAGTCAAACAAACAACACAAACCTATTTACAATGGTTTGACTTGGCATTTCCCTTATTTATTTGACATTGAACCTTTGTTTTTAATCATAATATCCCTTACCCTTCCCAGGCACTCGCGTTTTCTGTGATACACTTTAACACAAGGTGACCTATGGGTATCTGTCGGGACGGTGGCTGCTGGGGAGTGGCCAGGTTCTCTGGGGCCTGGAGGCTGGATCCCATCACCCTGGTCCAGTGCCCAGGCCCCAGGTCTGTGCTGTGCCTCCTCCCTCCTTTCATTTCACATGAACCATTTTTGTCAGACTGTATCTGTGCCCATGACAATGCATGTCTATGTGTTCATGTCCCTACATATGTCTTTGCATGTGTGCATTAGGGATACCAGTGGCATGCCTGCCAGGGCAGGCTAATTCTGAGAGCCTAATAATGTCAGAGAGAGAGAGAGAGACAGAAAGATTTGATAGACTTTCTTTCCTGGTCTACCTTTTTGGGTAACTAATTTCTTATTCCACCATTCTACCCACCAAGAAATATTCCAGAAGTCAGCTAGTGACAAAGTCCACACTGGTCACACCATCTGCTTGAGCTTATGTGCTGGTTTCCTTTAGGACTGTGCAGAGCTGACAGGCCTCGCATGTACCCACTGAAAAAGCAGAGCAGTGTGGAGTGGAGGCTGTGTTCTGGGCCCAGCAGTGCCAGTTTGAACACTCATTCCACTTCTAGCTATTTGGGAGGATTTGAGAAATGGCAGCAAGGCCTCTACCACAGGATCAGTTCAGGACTGAATGTGGCCCCATGAGGACAAGGACTGTGTCTATCTTGTTATCCCTGTGTTTCTAACACAAGGCCCGCTGTAAAATCTGTATGTGTGAGCTCATGTGTGCACACAGGCATGCACATGTGTAACAAGGGTTTATTGGGCATTGACTGTGTGCCAGGCATTGTCTTAGAAACTTTGTATGGAATAATTGATTGAGTCTTCACACCCACACTCTGAGATAAGTCCTATTAAACCCGTTTCAGAGATGCAGACACTGAGGCACCACCTGGGTCATGCAGTCAATAAAAAGTACAGCCAGGATTCAACACAGGCAATTGGACTCCAGAGCTCACTCTCTAAACCACTAGTTCACACTTGGTGGTTCGATGTATAGTTGTTGGCTGAGTGTATGCATGCATACATGAATGAATGAACTTAAAAAAACACCCATGATGGTGCCGCACAACCTTTCATCAGCCTGATGCTAAAGCATCCAGCTGCACCAGGGCCTTCCTCCAGAAGCAGCATACATAACACAGGGAACTTGCCCTGCCAGCTGCCCACACTACCGCCTGTTTCCTCCCTCCCTTCAGCCCCAGGCCTTTGCCACACTTTCCCATCACCCTCCTCCTTCCCCACTGCTCCTCCCTAGCCACTCCCCAGTCTACCAACTCCTTGGTCTGCCTGCTTGCCTAAGCCCCCATCTTCCTGCATGTGTGCATGCTTGCGTGTGCACCGTGGAACCCAAACCAAACAAAGCAGGGAGCTGTCTCACCCACGTGCTATGCCTTTGATGTCCCCTTGCTGGCAGCTGTAGGGCACCAAGCCACCCTTCACAAGCTTGAGTTCCAGAGGGCGGGTGCTGGTTGAGAAGCCCCACACACAAAGGCTCAAGCCAAGAAGAACATGGGTCATGAGAAACTCAGCAAGCAGGAGGCCTGTGAGCAGTGGCTAGCCTGCTGAGTGGCAAACCTGAGGCATCACCAGATCCTTAGGCTCCAGGGGTCTCTCAGTCAGCAGCTGCACATCTGGGGTATCTCCAGGGACTAGCTGCTAACATGATTCATAAAGAGTAGCACCACCCACTCCTCTCATGAGTGTAACAATCTGGAGGGGACAAAGCAGTTTTGCACCTATTTGCCTAATCAATCCGTATTATAGCATAGTAGATAAAAACTTTGGAGTCACAGTGCCTGGGTTTGAATCCTGCTTCTGCTGCTTCCTAACTGTGAAACATAGGGAAAGTCATTGATACCCTCACAACCTGGAGGACAATAATACCTATCTCATAGGATCGCTGTGGGGAGTAAATGAGCCAGTCGTGTGTTACACTCAGAGCAGTAACTGCTAGGCAGACATACCATTTAGTGAGTTTGTACTACATGCTAGACTTGGTGCTAACTCCTATTTACATCGTCTTTTCAACAACGACATCAAGTAGAAGAGAAAACTAACCTTATGAGCAAGTGACCTGCCCAGAGTCACAGAAAAAGTGGTCAAGTTGCGATTCAAACAACATATGTCTGTCACCAAAGCCCATGCTCTTAGAGGAAACTGAAACTCAGAATATAGCACTCATCTCGGGTTGGAACCAGGCTAGCTAAACACATCTTTGCACAGTGCCTCCAACATTGCCTTTGTTTCCTGATGAGACAGATTCAGATATCTCCCATCCCCTCCCTACTCCCGCCTCCAGTATGAGCCTTCTGCCCTTTTCTGGCCCACCCAAATGGCATGGAGGGGGAGGTGTTCTTCTAAGATTTGGGGGGAAAGTTTGAAGCTGAGCTCTGAGCAGTGACCTTGTTCCATGTGTCCCTGAAATACAAGTGCCCAGGCCAGCAGGGGCCAGGCCCACCTAGGCCTACCTACAGGTGCTGGTTATGTCTGGTCTACATCACCAGTGGCCTGCCTTGTCTGCACCACAGGTGCTTTTCCCATGGTATATTTTGTCACCGGACCCACAGGAGGTCAGCCCCTAGTCACCATCCCTGGTTTAAGTGCCAGGTGCCGTTGGCTGATAACACAAAGGCTGGGGGGCCCAGAGGAAGAGGAAGAAGCAAAGGGGGCTTCTTGGCCCCTAACCCTTGTTCCCATAACCCTGGCTTCCTCTGCCCTCCTCAATCTCTCTCTTGGCATACACCAGCCCTGCCCAGAGCCAGCGTCACCTCTAAGTTGCATCATCCTTCCACAAGGGACACCTGGGACACATAGGCTGGGCCACAGTTTCCAGACCTCTGAAATGAGACCTTCTCAGGGAGAAGACATCCAAGTGAGTCTCAGTTGTACACTGAAGGCCAAACACATGGGCCTCAGTTTGTTGGATTTAATTCTCAGAGCCCTGCAAGGCAGTATGGTTGTCAACATTTCACAGAGCAAACAGCTGGGTTTGCAGAGGCCAGAGATTGGCTGAGGGTCCCAGGGATAGTAAGTGGTGGAACTGGTGCTGGACTCAGGACTGGCTCCCAAGCCAGCAGGCATATCCCACAGAACACTGGTTCTTGGTGGGATGGGGAACCCCACCAACTTCAGCTCTGCAGGGCTTGAGGGATAGGCTGCTCAGGACTTCAGGACTTGCCTCAGAGGTAAGGGTTTATTCCCGTAGGTGTACACTTTAAAAATTACTCATTTTTTATGAGATTGTGGAGGAAACATTCCTTATCTGCTCTGCCTCCTTGAACAGGGCATAATCGAGCTCTTTCTGAAGCTTGGGGGCTGCCCCCATTAATCCCCCATCATTATTAGCACTGCGCCATGGTGATCTCCTCGGGCCCATTTCTCCAGCACGAAATGGCCCCAGCTTGTTTGCGATCTTTCAGCTCTTGTACCTGGTTGGGGTTGTTTTGTGTTTTACTAGTTTTGCTGCCTACTCCCCTGCTGTCAGGCCGTCAGCTCTCACTTCTTGACACTTTTAGTGTGCCTGCTTCCAGCAGCCCTTCTGCCCCCTTTTGATTTACTGCTTCTAATTTGCTGTGGGCTTGGGAACCAGATAACCAAGCTTGTTAGAGTAAACAGGAGGAGAAACTCAATGGAGGGTCCTCCTGCAGGGAACAGGCCTGAGCTTCAACGCATCAGCAGTCAGCAACCTGAGGAGCAGCCCCCAGTGTTTGGCCCCAAAGCCTGTGGACCGGCAGCCGTACTGTCAGAGGCCTCCTTAATCTGACTTGCAGCCTGTAGACTGGAGGAGTCTGAGACTAGCCCTTACTTGACCCTAAACTGGTCAGGAAAGCGACCCTGTCCTTCGCTGCACACTGGAGGAGTGACATACCTGAGGTCACAAGACTGCTGAGTCTTGCTGAGACCCCCAGTGTTCCTTCCTTCCTTATCCTGTCTCCTATGGACCCCGCAGAGATTTCTGGGCTGTGAGGCTCCCTCTTTCTGCTTTGTCCTAGTTGTACCCAGGGCAGTAGGATACATTCCAGGGTCCATCACAGCACGGGGGAAGCTCTGGAGGCCTCCAAGCCTGGCTAGGCTGGGCCCATTTCTACCCACATCCACACCTGGTCCCTCACACTCCTACACTGGCCCACCCCACCCCTACCTCTAGCAGGAAATGGGCCAAACGAAGCTGAGCCTGGCTTGCCACCTCAGCAGTCCAAGGCCCTGCCCCTCCCCCAGCCTGAGGGAGGGAGGCGCCACCAAGGGGGAAGGACTGAGGCAGATTTAGGACTTGGGTGGAGTTCGAAGCCCCCAAAAGCCATTTTTCAACCTGAAAACTGAACCAAGCTGGTCTGGAATTGTGGCTGGAGGATAAATGTGGACCCCATGGTGTCATTTTATGGTCAATTTTCAGAGTGTAACTGCACTTTAAGCACTAACGCTGAGTAGCAGGAAAAAACTTCTTAACCGTAAGATCTATTAAGAGTGCAGAGCTGGCTCCCAGGGGTGAGGTGGGAATGCATAGACGTGAATCATTGGAAACAGGTCTAGCCCAGGCGCTAGGGAATAGCCCAGCCCAAGCTGGGTTGTGGGGAGGGAGGGGGCAGTGTTGAAAGGGCCAGTGGGTGCTGCTAGTTCCTCGGGTCCTGAGGGTGACAGCCTCTGGTCTCCTTTCTCAGGGGCCTGGAGTCCTGCCTGAGTCCTGAACCCTGCCCTCTTCTGGGTTGGCCACTCTAGGCAGGAACAGGAATAAGAGAACACTTGGCGTAGCAGTGGGCCTGGCGGGCCACAGCAAAGCAGGAGGGCCAGCTGTCTGCTGAGCTGGACAGGATGGATGCCTCTGTTTCCCTGGTTGTCTTAGTTTTCAAGCAGACATGGCCTGAGGCCAGGGAAATGGGACAAGAGATGCTCTAGCAGGGTTGTTCAACATGCGGGCCGCATGTGGCCCAAGATGGCTGTGAATGTGGCCCAACACAAAATCGTAAATTTACTTAAAACATTTTTTAAAAAGATTTTATTTATTTACCTTTAGAGAGAGGGGAAAGAAGGGAGAAAGAGAAAGAGAAACATCAATGTGTGGTTGCCTCTCACATGCCCCTCACTGGGAGACCTGGCGTGCAACCCGGGCATATGCTCTCACTGGGAATTGAACCAGTGACCCTTTGGTTCACAGGCCAGCACTCAATCCACTGAGCCATATCAGCCAGGGCACATTATGAGATTTTTTTTATGATTACGTGTCACAATGTATTTAATGTGTGGCTCAACACAACTCTTTTTCTTCCAGTGTGGCCCAGAGATGCCAAAAGTTTGGACACCCCTGGAGGCTATCTTGGGCTAAATACCTTCAGGGGAAAGCAGAGTCAGAGACAGGGAGGTTGTGGAGGGAATGGAGGGCACAAAGATGGAGACTCATGATGGCACATGGCAGAGGAGGCTGAGGGACCAAATGATCTACAAGATTTCTTCCAGCTTTAAAAACTCCCTGGCTCCAAGGAATGAGGGATAGAGAAGGTGAACTGACTGTCAGACAGGACCTCCCAACAAAGCCAGGTGAGCCTCCTCAACTCAGGTCTCAGGGCCATGCTCCAGACATTGAGACACTTGCTAAGATCCCATGGGAGAATATTCAGGGCTGGGGCTTGTGAGCATGCACACTGGAGCATAAATGTCTGGGGAAAGGCAAAAAGAGAGGCTCAGGGCTGGCAGTGAAGAGACCTCAGTGAGGCACATTTTGCTGTGTGATGTTAGACAAGTCTCTTCCCATCTCTGAGCAGAAATGTAGCCATTTGTATCACGGTGGGTGGTGGGGAGGGGAGGCAGGGAGTGGGATTTGAACCTCATCAATTTCTTTCAGTCTTGGAATATAAGGATCTTGCCAGCTAGATCTTTGCAGGATTCTCAGCCTGGAACGCCCTGGGACAGGATTTCCTTAGGGTTAAAAATAGGGATAGAAAGAAAGAAAAAACTCACTAGGTGCTAGGGAATATACTGTTTTTGTTTGTTTGTTTGTTTTTATAAATACTAACTCATATAATCCTCACTAGAGCTTCACAAGATGACAACTAACACCTCCATTTTGCAGATGAGGAAACTGAGGCATAGAGAAGTTAACAGGCAGACTCCGCGCTAAACTGACTCTAAAACTAAAGACACTCACTTGACCTTCTTTCTAGTTCATTTCTCCTGCTGGCCTATACTGCTTGCCCCCCTTCTAGGGCTCAGTTCTTCACACACTGGGCCTGGGCCCCCTGCCTGAGCCAGCCAGCCTCCTTGAGGTGCCCTTCACCTCCCTGTGCTCCTTCCCTCCCTCCCCTCCTCTTTAGGGGAGCTGAGCCAGGCTCAGGTTTCTCCATTTCCAGCCTCAGACTCCTGCCTTGGGCTGGGCTCTTGACGAGATCTGGCTGACCTTGCACTTTCCATCCACCCCAGGGGCCCTGGGCTCTGAATGGACATGTGAGGGTGTCTGCATGTTCTGCCATGGTGGGAGACTGAGGAAAGGCAGGCCTCTCATCCTTGCCTCCCCCCCCATGCAAGAGAAAGCATCCCAGTCCCACTGAGCAGGCTTGACTTTGCTCTCATGGGCCTCTCTAGGCAGATCTGGGGCAGGAGTATTGCTGAGGACATTGCAAGACTCAAAATGAGGGCTAGGTGGGATGCTCCTGGGGTTGTATGTACTAACCACCTCTCAAAAATCAAAATGGTCCTGGCCAATGTGGCTCAGTGTGTTGGGTGTTGTCCCACAAACCAAAAGTTCGCCAGTTTGATTCCAGGTTGGGACACATACCTGGGTTGCGGGTTTGGGCCCCCGGTGGGGCTGGTCAGTGTTTCTCTCTGACATTGATGTTTCTCTTACTCTCTTTCTCCCTCCCTTCTCTTCTCTATAAAATAAAATAATAAAATGTTAGAAATCAGAGTGGAGTGCTAATTTTGCTTACCATTGGACTCATTCCTTCTTCAAGCTCTGTCTATAGAAATCACAAAATTGCAGAGTGTTAGTGACAGATAGACTCTTAGAAGTCATTGAGGCCAAGAGCTTTTGGTTCCAGCTGGGGAGCCTGAGGCCCAGAGAGAACAAGGATATGCTCAAAATTGCACAGCAAGACAGTCATGGAGGCAATGTGGAACCTAGGGTTCCTGACTCTCCCAGGTGACTGTCTTTTCCATCTCAGCTCCCTGCTGGTCCTCCAGGATCAGCTGTGTGCCACCCTCTTTGAGGTGGCCCTGCTTAAGGCCCTACCCTTTGCCATGTACAAGATTCTCCCCCCCCCCACCAACACACACACACACACACACACACACACACACACTGCCCTTAGAGATGCAGTCCCTGGAGTGAAGTGGGAGGCACCCAGAGTCCCAGATGAAAGGCAGAGGCCCAGATGGCAAGAAGTGACACGGTGCCACTGAGGTACAAAGAGGGCATTCTGAGACATAAATGTTCCCTGGTTTTCTCCTGCCTTAGAGCCTCACGCCTAGCCCTGGTCAAAGAATGGGCAAGGCTAAGGGGAAACCCTCAGGCTCACTGTTTTCGCCTCTACTGATGTCTTGGAGGTCTCCAGAAAAGTCACTGGTCCATCTCTTGGATTCTCCATCGCACCTGTCTCCCTTTGAGTCCAAAGCCCAATCTGGTGTCCCCTCCCACCCGATTTTCCACACCACCGCTGCCACCATGGCCACAAGGGGGCACTAGCGCTCCATGGCTCCTAGTGTCTTCCAGGCCTGCTCTGTGGCTGGCTTGGGGCCGGGGGGTGGGGGGGGGAGACAGCAGGAGTTTGTTAGGCTCCCCCATTCCTGGCACCCTCCCATTTACTCTTGGAAGCCTCCCTAGTCCTCTTTTGCCGAGGGTCACATCCCTGGGCTCCGGACGAGGTGTTTCATTTGCAATTTGCCCCCACTGCCCCTGTGTGAGCTCCATGAATCCGGGAGGGGAACCCCTGGGCTGTAGCCCTCTTCTCTCCCCTCTGCAGATCCGGTTTCCTTGTTTGTCTCCTTTTAGGGTGTCTCTGGCTCACCTGCCTGCCCTCCATTCCCTCCCTGGCCTGACTTTCTCTTCCCAGAGCTCGTGTTCCAATCTCCTCTTCCAGGGTCTTCCCTCTCCTTTCTCCCTTGTAAACTTTCAGCTTTCACTCTCTCCTCATCTCCTTCTCCTCCTCCTCTCCCCTGGCCTCCCCCCTCACCCCCTCCCCAGCTCCACAGTCATTGTCCCTTGTCTCCCTTCTTCCTCTGCTCTGCTGCAGCATCTCAGGCTGGTGACTAGGTGGACGGGGCCTTGGTCCCTGGCCTTTGTGGGCTGAGAAGGGGAGTCTGCTAGGGGACATCAACTGCTGCTGGAATCTGGGAGTGAAGGAGGCTCCGGGTCAGAAACTCTCTTCAGTTCACTTAGCAAATGCAGCCTCTGGGAGTGGGGGTGGGGGAGATTGAGAATCCAGAGACTGGTGCCTGGTTTCAACCCCGGCTCTGACTGGCTGTGTGGCCTTTCCCATCGCCTCCTTGGGCTTCCATTTGCCCTGATGACGACGGAAAGCAGTATCTCTGAGGACTTGCTTAGTTCTTGTTTTATTTTATTTTTCATTTTTCACCAGGGACTGTCAATCTCAGGAAGCCCGAGCACTGCTTCTCCCAAATTTGCCCTCTGTCCTCACCACCCACCGCATACCCATTAGTATGTTTGGGGACCTTTGGTGAAACAGTTTATCTGTGTTGCACTGGGAAAAGGACTGGGATTGGGTGGGGGCCATACAGTCAGTGTGCAGAGGAATCTGTCTGGCTTATTTGCTCACTGACTTTGGGGGTCCTGCACAGCTTTTGGGGCAAATGATTGTAGGATGTCAGTACTGGAAGAGGTTTGGGGTATAGGTAAGTCAAACACAAATTATGGGCCCTGCATAGTCCCCACTCCACCTTGAACTGTCATCCTGAGATATAAGCCCAAGGCCATGGTCTGCCTTCTACGTCTCATTTCAAAAGAATCTACCCCACTGTGGTAGAAATAAGTCAGCTGAAGTCCAAAGGGGGGCAATCCTTTCCCAGGTACATGCAGCAAGGGGGTTGCAAGTTTAGGCTATGCCCCCAGGCTCCTACTCCTAGCTCCCAGCCCAGAGCATGCTGGGGCTGTGAGGCTGTGGGTGAGGAGGGGTCACCAATGCACTGGGTGGCTTGGGACGTGGAGGGAGATGGGTGTGCATGGCAGAGGTAGGGACGATTGGGCACACGCCAGTCTGAGTGAAGCAGATCTCTGCCACAGCTGGAGAGTAGCACCCCCACCTGACAGTGTGATTTATCACATTCTCCCTGTTTCCCCTTGGCCCCCAACCCTCTTGCAGACCCCAGAGTGGGCCCAGCCTGACTTAGAGGCAATTCACCTGTTTTTGATTTGAGACTCAGGTGGACTTTTCTTTCTTCTCATCAAAGAAGTGGTGAGGGGAAGGCAGGGCCCCATCCATCACCCCAGCCTCTCAGCAGCCTTGGGGAGGGGGAGGAGAAGGAGAGAGGAAAGGCCCAAGGATCTTGCAGCTTCCTTCATTCCCAAAGGGAAACTCTCAGACAGCTAGGCAGGGCATTAGTGGCCCAGACATTTAGATCTTGGCCACAAATGCTCAGGAGAAACTGCCTAAGGGTTCCTCCATTGGTGCTCTGGAGTGTGGGAGGTCCTGCGGCCCATTTTTGTTTTCCAATGCCTGCTGCCTGGGGGATGGATGGGAAGGAGGGGTCTGGAATGGCTTGGGCCCCAAACAAAAGCGGAACAAAGATTTAGCACCCAGGGAAAGAGGAAGAGGGATAGTGGAGGGAATTAATTTTGTTTTTATCACCTACTCTGTGCCAAACACAGTCCAACATGTTATCTATGTCATTTAACCCTCCCAACACTGTCCCATTGTCCAGATAAGGAAACTAAGGCTCAGAGAGGTAAGGGGATTGATTCAAGGTCAAATCACAAGGGAGTAAGTAATGGGAGCCAGATTCAAGGTCACAGCTGTTTAGCTCCAAAGAGAAGGCAGAGGAGAGAGGTGAGGTATGTGAATGCTGGCGCAGCCAGGAAGGAGATGAGCTGTGGCATCTGGTCCCTGCCCCACCCCCAAAACATGCTCCTGTGTGTTTCAACTCAAGGCCACTGCTAACCCACATGGAGTCTTTGTGGAATTACAAAAAGATACCCCTTCTTTTGGGTATGACCTAGCCAAAGGGCAGGCCACATGGCCTAGTGCAAGAAGCAGAACTGAATTTGAGCCCCACCATTCCCATGCATCAGCCTCCCACACCCCAGCAGTACTCAGCTCAGGCTGTTATTTCTTTTCAGTGGGCTGAGCAAACTCTGGTCCTAGAGGAGAAGTGACTGTGGCCTAAGAGGCTTGGCCACATCACACATGATGTCATCTGCCTCCTCCTTCTCCCCCTTGCCCTGAATGTTATCACCATCTCCACCATCTTCCCAGGCATCCTCATGATACTACAATTACTAATAACAGGAGCTCCATGGCAGCTCAATCTGTTTGGAATTCTTCCCCTGAAGCAACCCATTTTCTCCCTGCTGGACTCTTTCTTCCTCATTACACTCCTCCCAGTTTCCAGCTCACGTGCAGAAGCCCATACCCTGGGGAAACGTGTTCGTGGGCTGGCCAGCTGGCCATGACCTCTAAGAGGGGTAGAAAGCAGGGGCTCAAGTATGCTGGTTTAGTTGCTGTGTGGCCTTGAGCAAACTGCTTATCTCTCTGGGACCAGCTCTAATCTAAAGGAGAAGGGTGGATGATATTCCTGGTCCTTTCCAGCTTGACCTCTTGAGGTACTGGGATCTCTGTGTCCAGAAGTCCTGCTTCTCTCTATGCACAAGTGATAAGAATAATAGACCACCTCTTGGGTCCCTCTGGAGCTTCCAGCCAGGACAGCACACCAAAAACCAGCTAGGGGGATGGAAAGCAAGTCCTGGCTTTGTTGCTTCCTAGCTGTGATGTGGGGCTGATTACTTCTCATCCTTGAGCTTCAGTGTGTTCAACTGAACAATGAAGATGATTGTACACACTCCCCCTCCAAGGAAAGGCTGCTGTGAGGAGTTAATAACATAATGTAGGTAACTGTGAGCTATACAAGAATTTACTTGGTAGGCATGCATTCAGTCACTCAACAAACATTCCCTGAATATTTACTAAGGGAAATAGGATAGTGTGGTAAAAGTTCAAGCTCTGCCCTGGCCAGTGTGGTTCAGTTGGTTGGAGCATTATTGCATAAACTGGAAGGTCACAGGTTCTCCTGGTCAGGGCACATGCCTGGGTTGCCAGTTTGATTCCAGTTGGGGTGCATGTGGGAGGCAACTGATTGATGTTTTTCTCTCACATCAGTGTTTCTCTCCTTCCTTCCCCTCTGTCTAAAATCAATAAACATGTCCTCGGGTGAAGATGATGATGATGATAATAATAATAATAATAATAATAATAATAAAAGTTCAGGCTCTGGAGCCAGACTACCTTTGCTCAAAACTCAGTTCTGCCTTTTATTACCTGTGTGACCCTGATCAAGTGACCTAACCTCTCTGTGCTCCAGTTAGTTATCTCTAAACTCGGTAGGACTGTTGTTGGGATTAAGTTAGTTAACCCATATAAATCATTTATTGCTCAGCACACAGTAAGAGCTCACTAACATCATGACGCCATTCTAAATTCTGGGGTTCAGCCAGGTTCTCTGCCTGCTTGTCAGTCAATAATTGTTGGTTCCTTTCTGTTTTTCTATTATTCTCCCCTGTGAGGGGGATAAAGAAGTGTCTTGGATAGCTCAAGCTAAAAATCATACTTTGCTCCTTCCCTCCTTCCAACTAATCCATAAAAATTCAACAAACATTCACACGTGCGGCACAGAGTCATTGAGCATGTTGTCCAGCTCCATGCTAGATGCCAAGGCTGTGGAGATGAATATGACTCAGCCTTCATTCACAAGTGCTTGGTTGGGGGGAGAGGGAGGGAGGGAGAGAGATAGAGGGGGAAGGAGGAAGGGA